>JAUMHB010100130.1:0-26777 GCA_032359685.1 Pittosporum tobira
TAATATTTTTTTAGCAATAAATTTGTATTTATATATATATTAGAGGTTTATGTTTAATAATTTATAATTAAAATATACTTAAGTGATGATTTCAATAAATGCATTGATAGTAAAACATATGTATACTTGAAAATAATAGAAAACCAAATTTATATATCATTCAGTAAAATATACAATATTTAATATTTTGAAATTTATTTTATTATATGAATTTAGTAGAGTGGTAAACTTACTCATAATCTATTAAAGAGATCCAGGTTCAAATCTAAAAAATAACCGAATTAACTTAATTAAGTTAACCGAGTCCATGGACACATTAGTAAGAATATGATTGTCTAAGTAAAATATGAAACCAAAATTGATTTTATTTGACCGGCTTGTACTTTATAGATAGATAGATAGATAGATAGATAGATAGATAGATTTATTACTCAACATTTAACAGTCACATACAGTAACTAATAATCTTACTCCGTAGCTCCTTTCCTGCCTACCAAATACTAATGTGACTTATCAAATAATATTTTATTATCTGTTGCTGGCCAAGAAAAATTGGGTTCTTGGATAAAAAAAAAAAAATAACAATTTTGAGATGATAAGATAAAATTTTCACGATTGTAAAATACTGCACCCGTTTCAAAATATAGGAGATTTTTGAATGTTGATTATAAATATGTTTGAATATATATTACCTTGAATTTATTTGAATTTAAAAAAAATTGCAATTAATAATAATTTTCAAATAGTTTAAGATTTTTATAATTGTATCGACTATAATCACATACGTTTATGTAATTTTGATTTTTTTTTAGTGGAAATTAATAATATTCTAGCGTTTTTATAAGTCTAACATAAAAAATAATCTTAGCAATTAAATACTTCTCTCAAGAGAAACCTATGGTTGAGGAGAAAATATACAGTTTAAAAAAAAATCGACCTGCAGACTGTAGTCAATAGATTCAACTAAATAGTATAGAACCATTGATTACAATCCATTAATCTGTGCTACAGAAGCTCCAGAGCACATAACTTAAAATATATAATCACATAAAAAACCAAGTTATGCCATTATTTTAAACTTTTAGTAAAAACCAATTCAGATATAACGAGTTCTTGTGGTTAGCACCACATCAACAAACAATTGTTCCATCCTAAACAATTTAAGGAGAAATTTATTTGTAAAAAAAAAAAAAAAAAAAAAAAAAAAAGCAATTCCAAAGTTTATTCTCGATAATGCATTTGGTTTGGCAGGTCCTCCGGTGGAATGTAACCTTCAAGCCAAACCGCATAAATGCCGGTGATCCTTCTATTAACTTTCCACTTGAGTAAGTTCTTCGTCTCTGCCACTTGAGTTTGACCACCATTTGAATTAGTAGCAGCTGCACCATTTACAGGAAGCGGGACCGCCTTTGTCGGATTCAAGCGAATATTCAACCTGACCTTGGCCTCAACTTGGCGACGTGACACCGGTAACTCTGAAGAAAGGGGATTAACAAAATCAAACAAATAAAACCACCACTTAATCATGATATCAATAAAAACTAATAGTTTATATCAATAAAAACTAATAGTTTTAGAAGAAAGGGGATTAACAAAATCAAACAAATAAAACCACCACTTAATCATGTTATCAATAAAAACTAATAGTTTTAGAATTAAAGATACATGCTTAAAGCATACCTGATTTTAGTTCAGTCGCCTTGGTGTCTTCACTTCACTTGTATGCTCATACTTGCGTGTGGGTATCAGTCGCCTTGGTGTCTTCACTTGTAGCTCATACTTAGGTGTGGGTGGGGGCCTTTCATGCAGGAGTTTGCAAGTTTCCCCATAATGGCATTTTTGTCCATAATAGAAATTCCTGCAAATATGCTTCCTATGGATTAAATCATCGGACCAGCCTCTTGCTCCTTTTAACACTTCCGCGGACAAGTTCTTGCCAGTTCGCTACGGGTTCCCTCAACTCATGGACACCATGGGCAAAAGAACAATTATTCCCATTCGGACAATGACCATCCAGGAAACGGATACACATTCGGGTTTTGAAGAACATGTGTTTAGTTCCGGAACGTTCTTTCTCCATTTTACTTCCTTCTGCGTCCAGTGTATCAGTCAACATTGGATTTTGTCAAACAACAGTCTAATAAAATAAAATCAAGGTAACCCCGTAATGCCATTTTGAGAATCTGGAAACATAAAGATCTAATTTATTAAACTCGCATAACAAGCAGACTATTTACATAAACATAAAACCAGAATCAGCATACCTGAATATAATGCTGATCCAAGGACAACGCCCACAAGGAACCCATGGTAATAAAAAAAAATCTTATAAAAAGGATATTATGGGATTATCTTCCCAAGCCAGTGATATGTATTAACGAGGTGAAGAGCCCACTTGGCATTTTTGTAATCCTTATTTCCTTTAAGCTAAAACTTTATTACTATCCATCCTTTTAAACAAATAAATAATTTAAAGGGAGATGATAAGTATGTCCTAATTTAAATGGAAGGATAAACCATAGCAAAACTACGCCATCTTTTTCATTATGATTTGATTTATCCATAGGATTACGCAATTAGCCCAATGCAGTCACACTTGCTACCTTTGTATTTACCATATTGAATGATATCAATATCTTGCTAATATTAAATGTAATGCCCTCTTTTCCCCCGCTTTTTTTCCCCTAAACTTGCTTCCCATTGATAAGTACTAATTTACTGCGAAAACCCACAAAGGGCGGAACCCAAACAAAAGTTAGTACCTGAAAGACATTTTTGCTTTCTTTTTCTAATTTCTTGTTTCTAAACTTATTCTGGTTTCTTTTTCTAAATTCTTGTTTCTAAACTTATTCAGTGTTGCTGCAAGAAAAGCTTCCACATGATACTAAGTCTCCCAGATACTTCGCTGCTCAATCAAAGTATCTGAAACAACATTGTAAAGATAACTGCTAAATCCTGTGACATGTTTGCCAAAATCTGTGATAGAATTGCTCATAAATTGCTTCCAATTGTTGGGAACTCAGGACCGATTGGGAGAGAATTTAAAACTTCCAAGGTATTTGTGTAGTTCCTGCTTTCTAGCCATATTTATGCACCCATAAAAACTCTTAGCTTCAGCTTTGGTCTGACATAAAATCCCATAAACCCCTTACAAGATATCACAGCATTTGTTTCACCTCTCATAGGTTGATACTTTATAATGCCTTCTGATCAGTACTTATTATATACATATTTTCTTATGATTATTCTCTTGATTTATTATAAAAATGCATGGATTAAGCTTATATATTCTTGTTTGGACTAACAAATCATCAATCCAAGTAATTAGATATGTTTTATTATTATTAGGCTTACAATGCAAAGAATTGAGCTTGAAAATTCCTATTTCGGAGAAAAATCGCGTTTGACCTAATGTCGGACGAACAAAGATTGTCTAGAATCGAAGCAGAAGCAAAAACCAAAGTCCTGAGGGCCTTACGGCCTAGCTTATGGCCGTAAGCCAGCCCATAAGGGAGCTTACGGGCGTAGGCCAGGTAGTAAGGCAGGTCGTGCAGCTTTTCACGAATTCTGTTGACTTTTCCAAAAGGCTTTGACCAAAGCAGGTTTGGGCTTTCCCAGAAGTTTTTCAAGTTATATTCAAGTAGAATACCTAATCAAAATCAAATTGTGAGAAGACCAAAAGACTACCTTATATAAACTCCTTCATAACTCTCAAAAATACACTTTTCATATCAAGAGCTCAAGGAGGCGGGAGACCGGAAGGGCTACCACACGAAGACATCTAGCCGACTTCTTATGGGTTTTTCTATCTTTTCTATTATATTTTGTAGATTAGTCATGTTCTAATTTTCTTTATGATAAGACTAAACGGAGCTTATTCATGATTAATTAAAGATTTATTTCGACTTTATTATGCATTCATATTGGTTTCACATAATTATTAAGTTATGATTTATGTTCTTAATGCTTCTAATTAATTGGCCATTAGTTAGATGATTTAGGTTAATAAATTGAAGGACGTAACTGTGAAAGTTTGTTAATGGCTCAATTAAATTATAACATGAGATTAAACTTTGTTAGAAATATTTCAAGATGATATGTGCGGTTTCGGAAGTAATTGGCTTAAAAACAGCTAATAAAACCGAAAATTCCATAAAACTTTATGATGGGTTAATAATAAAAGTAGGGGTACTTTCACTAGGAATAGGCTAGTATCTAAATTAGAAAAATTTTACTGTCATAAATATGTCAAATTAATATTAATTACCTAATAAAGTTAGTAAAGTCTAGATTATTATTGAATAAGTAATGTCAAAATTTTAGCAAATTTTTTGTATATTGTTAACTCTCTTATTTAACTTAGATCTAATTGTTAGAATAGTTAGTTGTTAGTTTAGTAAAAATCAAATCTTTAATTATTTACTAGATAAAATAGAGACTAAAAATATTAGTACATAGTTAACGTCAGTGCTCGTGGGATCGACAATTTTTTATACTATAATTTGGTGTATATTTGCATTTAATCTCAATCAAGTTTTTGGCGCCGTTGCCGGAGATTGATATGTTCAATTATTATCATAATTTTTAGTTTTTATCTTAATCTAGCTGTTGTTTATACTATTTTATGCTTTTCTTGTATTTTATTTTATTTTCAGATTTAGGTTATTCACAAGATGTTGGACTAGGAAGAGAACGTTTATATCCGAAAAGAAGACTGTGGGGGACTTCTTTACCCCATCACTATAGGGCTGCACATCTAGCATTGTTCGACCCGTAATACAGGTGAACAATTTCGAGTTCAAGTCAGCGTTAATTCAAATGTTTCAAAGTGTGGTGGTATTTCACGGATTGCCCAATGAGAATCCAAACCTCCACTTAAATAATTTTTTGGAGATCTGTGATACATTCAAAACTAATGGAATATCAACAGATGTTATTCAATTGAGGTTGTTTCCATTTTCACTCCGGGACAAAGCAAAGAGTTGGTTGACTTCCTTACCTGCAGGATCGATCTGGCCTTGGGATGAGATTGCACAAAAATTTCTCATCCGTTATTTTCCGCCATCCAAGTCTGCAAAGATGCGTAATGATATCACTACTTTCATGCAATTTGACAGTAAATCATTATATGAGACATGGGAAATATTTAAAAAGTTGCTGAGGCTATGCCCACACCATGGCCTTCCACTTTGGATGCAGGTGCAGATATTCTACAATGAAATTGAACCAAGCTTAAGAAACACCATCGATGCCGCATCAGGAGGAAGTATAAATAATAAGTCACCAGAGAAGGCATTCTAGTTAGTGGAAGATATGGCATCTAACAACTACCGCTGGCCGTCCGATAGATTCCAATAGAAGAAACAAAGTGGAGTTCATGAAGTATATGTCATATCAAGGCTCGAAGTGCAAATGGAAAAACTTACACATATGTTCAGCTCTCAACTAGGTAACTTGTGATTTTTGCAGGGGAAACCATGATAACTTGTACTGTCAAATTGGAAATACATTTGCTCTGTCTGATGAGAATGTTAATTATTTTTCCAATTTTGACATAAACCAAAAAAATCCCTATTCAAACACTTACAATCTGAGGTGGCGAAACCATCCAAATTTTCAATAGAGAAGTCAAAATCAACAAGCCCTAAGAGCCTCGCAGCCTGCAGTGCAGCCAAATTCCAGGTTGGAGAAGATGATGATGCAAATGAACCAGTCACTACAAGAAAATATCAAAAGCACTAATGCACGATTCAATCATCAGGAAGCTACCATTTGGAATTTAGAACAACAAGTTGGCCAGCTAGCACAACAGATTGTCGAATGCCCTTATGGTTTTTTGCCAAGCAACACAAAAACGAATTTGGTAGAGAACGCAAAGGCCATTATATTGAGAAGCGGAAAGGGATTAAAGACATTTGAAATTGAGAAATCTATAAGCGGCGGCCAAGGAGAAGAAAAAGATGAAGAGGTTGAGATAAGCGAAACACCGAAGATTCCATATTCTTAACAAAAAATGAATGCAAGCCTTACGTTCTACCCATTCTATATTCAGAAAGACTTGTGAAGAGAAATCTAGATAAACAGTTTGAGAAGTTTCTGGAGGTGTTTAAAAAGTTGAATGTCAATATTCTGTTATTAAAGGTCTTGAAGTAATGTCCCAATTATGAAAATTTTTTGAAAGATATTTTGGCCAACAAACAGAAGTTGGAAGATAGCAAGACTGTGAAGCTCAATGAAGAATGTTCGGCAATTTTATAGAATAAATTGCCGCCTAAGTTAAAAGATTCAGGAAGCTTCACCATTCCATGTCATAGTGGTAATGAATGTTTTGAGAAGGCATTATATGATTTAGGAGCCAGCATTGATTTAATGCCTTACTCAGTTTTCGAAAAGTTGGGTATAGGGGAGGTTAAAGACACCATCGTTTCTCTTCAATTAGTAGATCATTCAATTAAATATCTAAGAGGTATTGTGGAGAACGTTTTGGTGAAGGTCGATAAATTCATATTCCCTGCCGACTTTATTGTTCTCGAGATGGGAGAAGATATAGAGGTACCAATTATTTTGGGAATACCTTTCTTAACTACATCAAGGGTTCTCATTGACGTTAGTGAAGGAACATTAGTACTACGATTGGGGGAAGAGAAAGTGACTTTTAATATTTTAAATGCTATGAAATACCTCAGTAAACTGCGAGAATGTTGGAGAAATGACACTATAGACAGAGAGATGAAGACAATTTTCCATTTGAAAGCCTCTGAGGATCCATTGTTGACGAGTTTGGTGCATACATTTAGAAAATATTTTGATATAAAAAGTGTGGAGGAAGCCGTGCAACATTTAGATGCATTGAAGCCTTGGCCAATAACACTGGAGCTTTGGCCACCTCTATCGTCATAATCAGGTGTATTTGTTCCCTTCTTCCCAGTATGTGCTATATTTGTTATACATTGGGGACAATGTATAATTTAAGCTTGTGGGAGGAGATAATTTGCATGTTGTTATTTTTCTTATATTTACTATTATTAGGTTGCTGGATTTTCTTTGTTTTTAGGTTTTATTAATAATTTTTATTTCTTTTATTTAAAAAAGAAAAAATCCAAAAATATCCAAAAATATTTAAAAACTCATAAGTTGTCTTTAAATGAAATTTCATGCTTTTAACCGAATGAAAAATGATTGGACTTAGTTTGTTTTTAAAATTATTTGGAACTAGTATTCTACTTTTGAGAATTGATGCTTTAGATTATATGAGTCCAATTTCGCATGCTTAGGTCTTTTATATCCATGATAGGCCTAGGAAATTATGATAATCCCTTGTTATCCTATATTTGATTTAGAATGTTGTTTTCAAATCACTTTCTGTTAACTTTAAAATATTAAAATGCTTCAAGAACCACTATTAAAAATATAGTAAAGTGTTTGGACTTCCTTGATGACTTTTGTATACTTTTGATTACTGAAAAAACACTTGACCTCGAAATATATATATATATATATATATATATATATGAAAAAAAATATAGAAAAAAATTGAAAAATAAGAAGAAAAAATGAAAATAAAGAGTTGGAAAGAAACTGGAGCAAAAATGTCCATCAACTCTATAAGCAAAAGCCTATGAAACAATACGAGAAAAAATCAAGTGCTCCTTTGAGATCTTAGTATTCAAAGGGACGATCCATACCGATGGGAAAAAGAAACCGTCAATTCGGTCAGAGGTCTAAAGTACTGCGCTTAAAGGTAAAAGTCTTAACTTGGTATTCTAATATCTCTAAGTTAATACACGCTGCACATGAATACGTTTTGAATTAAATTAGAGGGAGCAGGGAAAAATTATGAAAACTTAGACGTATTGTGGATACATGTACTTACGTTGTGCGAAATTTTGCTTATGTATGATGGAGTATTGATTTCTTAAATTGCAGATCTCTAATTTTGGATAATTTTCATCACCAACTTTGTCAACTCATAAAAATTTCGGTGGATTTCAATGTTAAAAATCAAGAGGCCAAATTTTCTTAAAATTTATTTTTCATAATTAGTTTGCTTGAGGACAAGCAACAGTTTAAACTTAGGAGAATTTGATCAGTGCTTATTATATACATATTTTCTTATGATTATTATCTTGATTTATTATAAAAATGCATGGATTAGGCTTATATATCATTGTTTGGGCTAACAAATCATCAATCCAAGGAATTAGATATGTTTTATTGTTATTGAGCTTACAATGCAGAAAATTGAGCTTGAAAAGACCTATTTTGGAGAAAAATCGCATTTGACCTAATTCCAGACAAACAATGATTGCTTGGAATCGAAGCAAAAGCAAAAATCAAAGTCCTAAGGGCCTTACGACCGTAAGCCAGCCCCTAAGGGAGCTTACGGGCATAAGCCAAGTAATAAGGTAAGCCGTGCAACTTTTCACGAATTATGTTGACTTTTCCGAAATACTTTAACCAAGGCGGTTTTGGGGTTTTCAAAGAGACACACTTTTTCATTAAACCATTATATATTTTCATATAAAATTGTGTAACAAATATATTAAAATATATTTATCAATTTTATATTATTGAAGATTTTGAAAATTTCCAACATTTGACAGTGATAATCATTATATCCATAGAGTAATGCATCATAATAGAATTTACATTTACCAATAGTAGTATCTGCTGGAATAGTAATGTGATAGATAAATATAGATGCTTCACTACAAGCAACATTGTTCACCGTAGTGTAATGATTAGTTTCTCAACAAACAGGAATAAACACAATGTAGTCTAATCTAAGTATTCAAAAGACAACATATTCATCAGCTTTAATTCTTGAATTTGCTTCAGCATTATCATTCTTGTTAAAAGTACATGGATTCCAAGAAATAACTCAAAATTAGCTTGAAATGAAAAGAGATGATTACACATAATACGCACATAAATTCTTTTTATCATCGTAATAATAGATAAATTCACAAACCCAAATCAAATTGGAGGCTCAGTTAACACTTACATTCCCAATGCCAGTAGGGTCACCCATAGCAAAGCTCATCGACCCAGTAAACTATATCATCTTCAGACTTGAAATCCAAGTGAATCACCCAATTCGGACTTGAAGTGGGCGAAAATGAATCACTTGCTTTTGGGGTTCTGGAATATCCAACTGGCCCCTCTTTGAAGTCATTGGAGTTGAAGATTATGGCCATGGTGGAAAGGAGGAGAGAAAATGTTGTACAGAAGTTGGAGAGAGAGCAGGAGAGCTGTAGAAGGTTGGTGTATAAGGGGAAGCGAGCAAAAGTTTGATCAAATTACTTACTTCCTATCTCTCAACTTATTTCATTTCGTCCATCTTTGAATTATTTTGATTAAGTAATTAACTTCTTAATTTATTTTTATTAATTTCAATTAACTACAATATTATGACTTGTTCTAATAATTATTATTTTTTTGACTTATAATTTAAAAGTTACTTTTTATATCATAACCATTGAAAAAATTTAGCTATCAATAGGCAAGTATGATATATTTATTATTTGACTTGACGATGATAATATTTTAGAATAATTTATAATTTATTTGTTAATTATAATTTTTTTAATTAAAAAAATATTTATTGACTAATTTTTAAAATAAATCAATAATATTGTTATATTTAACCTATAAAAAAATTTAAATTATTTTTTAAAATTAATTTTAAAAGAGTTAACTTTTAAAAATAACTTATAATCGTTAATAATCAGTTCAACCAAACAGGACCAATGTATTTTCTTTTGGCAAAAAATTAAAAATAATCATGTTTAAATTATTAAAATTAAAATAATTTTAATTTTAATTTTAACTAATATGTACATTTTTTATTATTTATAATTTGTTTAACTTAATAAATAAATTATAAATTATTTTTAAATAAGTTGACTTTAATACTCTGCATATCCAATGTGCCCTAGCGTCACCCATATGTATGTATTCTTACGTGCGTACGTTAGGGCAGAGTAAGAAAAAGTATGGAAGTTGAAGCGGGGGAGAGGAAAAGGAAGACGACGGTGGATGAGTTAAATGATGAAGAAGAATATGTAACCTGTATAGACTTTTCTTCCGATCTCGACTGGACTACTGTACATACCACCAGGTGGTATGCGAAAACTGGTCTCGACGAGATTGGTTTTCTTCATACACTATTTCCCTTTCGGCACAATCTATCCTACTAAGCACGAACTCCATATCGATGAATTAAAGGGAAAGTCGTTCAGTCTCTCACAACTCATCGGAGATTCTCTCATCAGAAACATTGGGGGTAATAAAGTAAAATCACTAATTACACTCCCTAAAATTTTAGAATTCATTTATTTGGAGTTAGTAGTAAGTTCTGTAGTTTCTTACTATTATTGTATTTGTAAGAAATAATATAAAATTTTTGTCGAATATAAGGTGTATTTTGTCTATTTTCTTGGATGCTGCACCAATATTTGTCAATTATGCTTGACAGATTAAACAGGTTGAAACCAAGGAATTGGTGGGCAATATGTTGTTCTATGTATTGGATATTCTCCAGATTCTCCAGATTATCCAGATAACCCAGATTTCCCAGATAGTGTAGTGCTAGCAGATTTAGAGCAGTCTTATCACCAGCTAAAAGAACAGCAAAAACAGTTGGAGGTTGTTTTCGTCCCCTCTAAAACTGACTTTTCAGAAGAAACATTCAATGCTTGGTTCTCCAAAATGCCGTGGCTTGCTTTCCCATTAAGTATCGAACATGAGCATATAAGTGATAATTTGTTAGGCCTGTTTGGGAGACTATGGATCATTCTTGATCCAGCGGGCGAGGTTTTGCAGTTAGACGGAGACTATATTTTCAACTGTTATGGATCAGAAGCTTATCCTTTCACTGATGCTAGGCTCGAGGAGATAAATTCTAAGGATTATAGAGTTCTTGAAGAACCCAATCTTTTAGTCTACGAGCAATATTGGGCTCCCCTACTCGTGATTACCTGTTTTGGTACTTGAATGGCATAATGAAAGACAAGATGGAAAAATCTGATTTGGATGGTGACTCAAATAAGAACTTTGAAAGGGAAAAGATTGAAGCAGAACAGATCTCGATTTCTGAGCTTGAAGGAAAAATGATTGGCATACTTTTTATTGATCTGTGCAGATCCTGTAATTATACATATTTCTTGCAGGAGTTTATTACTGCTTATATGGATTTGAAAGCAAGTACCAATGATAAATATGAATTTAAAATTGTTGTAGTTCCGCTCCCTCTGACTGACTGTTGTCTTAAGAACGGTCAAAAATTTTATGATAAGTTGCTTCAAAATGTTTATCATTTGTTTGAGCAGAAATTCGGACAAAAAAATGCCATGGTTAGCCCTGCCCTTCGGTGACCCAACATGTAGGAAGTTGTGGAGGACTTTTGGTAGGCTAGACATAAAATATGGCGACCATGAATTTGTTTCTTACGAGAATGTTCTTGCTATTTTTGGGCCTAATGGAAAATTTGTTGAGTGTAGCCTTGGCGCCTTTAACATGATTAAATATGGACCTTCATGTTATCCATTTACCCGGAACAGAGTTCTCGAGTTAGAGAGAGCAAAACATGAAGTTTTAACTTTGGATTCATGTTTCGGTGATTGTGATTTCCGTAACAGGCATGGGGAGGTAAGTTATGCTATTTTGTCAATTATACTAATTTTCTGATTTTCATATATCTAACTACTACAGTACTTATTTAATTTTTATTCCGTATCACAGATTCGAAAGGTGCAAGAACTTGCTGGAAAGAATGTTATCGTAATTTTTGGAGCTTATTATTGGTTCAAATACACTAGTTTCCTACGCGAATTAAAGAGATTGTATCGTTGGAATAAAGGGAGTGATGATGAATTTGAGGTCATTCACATCGCGTTGGAATGTAGTGAAGATTCCTATGACAGGTGTGTCAAGAACATGCCATGGTGGATGCATCCGCATGACAAGGCTGTTTCCCTTAAGTTGACAGAAACAATATTTGAGGACGTTAATTCAGCTTTACCTGGACTTGCAGCTTTTGGGCCAGACGGGAAGTTCTTAACAAAACAAAGACGGCTGAATCATGATGAAATGGACCAAGCTGCGTTTCCTTTAGTCAAAGGTAATAATCTGGATGTGGAGATCTTCAGAGATATTTGGCACAGAAGAACTTATCCCAATTACTGCTATACCAAGTTTCGAATTTGCTGACTGGTAATTGTTAATTATGTGGATTCTCTATCTTGTGGCTTGTTTGACTGATTAGCATGGGTACGTGTTGATGACTGTATTAGTAAGTTACTTATGGAATTGCTATTTTCATATATAATTTTCTTATTACCGCACGTGAGGGGCCATCCATGGAACGAATTCATCCTCTTTTGCCTAAATTGTCCCGTTTAACCCAATAATTTGCTGAAATAATCAGCAATTTAAGCATGAGAAGATGAATTGGATTAAGCGGTAGATCACACGCCGTTCCCTTTAATCTGTATGCTGGATTAATCTTTATATTGATGTCCTAACTACAAATGTACGCCTATTAATCTTCATATGCTATGTCTATAAATCAACACTTGTAAAAAGTTGAGAGGAAATAGCCTGCGGGGGGAGTTGAAGGTCATTTGCCCACCTTACAAGTTAAAGTTAATTGTGAGGCCATTCCTGAGGATGAGAAGAGGAGTGTAATAGCGTTGTAGTTAATGATTTATATTCACTTGAAAATTAAAATAATTATAAAAATTCAAAAAATAAAAAGGATATCATTATTTAATATTTTCACTCAAGAAAATTGATAAGCAACTTAAAATATCAAATGGAGACTAAATTTGTGCGAAGGGAAATCTGGGATCCTCCATGAAGAAAGTAGAGTCGATAGGCATTGGGTTCCCCGTGATCACCCCCCTACAGTCATACGCTTCTTGGTTCAATTTTCGCATTTTACTGTTGTTCAGGTTATATATATTTTCTTTATTAACTTGAAAAAGTTAACTTTAAATATTTTTAAGTTAAAATGAATTTGTTTGATAATGGTCTATACAATTGTGAAAATCTTATACTTTTTTAAAAATAATATTAGTTGTAAAAAATAATTTTTTTCAAGACTCGAACAATAAAATTTTAATTTTTTTAAAATTATTATTTAAAAGTCAATAATATTTTTATAATTTTAATTGGATGCATATTTATGACGAGTTCGGGCTAACGCTTTGAGTTGAATCCTTTGAAATGTTGACTGTACAAATTTTTGTGAAATTTTGATGATGAGATGGAAGCAACTAGCTATTATATACTGAATTAGATGATACAGCACTCATCCTTTAGAAATCATTTTCCCATCTAAATTTAATTGGAGTAAATGATTATAAGTTTTTGAAAACTAACAGGTACATACAAAAGATCCAAAACCACAATATATATATATATATATATATATATATATATATATATAAATGGTGTGCAAGCGCAATAAATAAACAGAACACGAACGAAAACCAATGGACAAAGAGCCAAGTCATTCGATTATCGAGTTTTTCATATAATCGACAGAAGATGGTATCATGTACGTCTTTACATGCACATTTATGGAAGTCGTCTTCTTGTAAGAAGAAAACGAGAAACTAGTTTTCAAATTAATTTGCGATCTGCAGTTTCCTATAGCAACTCAGAATTACTAAAGATATGGGATTAGGTAGCCAACCATTGCGCTTGGCAACTAATTCTCTGGTGGAATGAGATCTTCGGGCCAATCGCCATAAATGCAATTGATCTTTTTATGTATTTTCCACTTTGATAAGCTTTTGGTATTCTCCGCTTCTTTCGTGGGACCACCGGCCGCCTCCGTTTCAGTAGGATGCGGGAGAACCTTCATAGGAATGGAGGCAAAACTCATCACCGCCTCAGCCTCAACGTCGCCACTAGGCGCCAGTAAGTCTGATGAAAAGGAGATGAACAAAAATCAGGCAATTAAAAAAGGAACATATCATGCAATGGGGGTTTAAGGTTTTTCAATGTTTAATTATGGTTACACTGGATAAGCTATAATAAAATAAATAATCCATGTACGATGAAACTAAAGGGTCTATTTTATTCCCATGAGACTAATCTAGAAAAGAAAATCACCACCGTGCACCATATCTAAGAAAGTGCTTAATTATATTTCAATTCAAAGTTGACACGATAATTAACAGAAATCTTCGTTTATATTTGAAAATTACTAAAAGAGTACAAAATAAAAACAAAATGCTTAAGGGAATAGATCGGCTGCATCAATCAATCACAGATTGATTCAAATTAATATGATAAATTATATATATATAATGAACCACTACGTTACTTTTTTTGTTCAAGGAACACAACATACTAAACGTACTTCTGGCTGTAGTGGTAAATGGATGTTCTTCAACGGCAATGATCTACAGATGTAATGTATTCGCAGCATAATTTTTGGTAAAAATCTTGAAGATAAACCGAGACAACACCCAAACAGTAAATGTGAATTTCATGAGTTGTTACATTATGGAGATGGGAAAGCAATGGTAAAGAGTGTTTTGCCCCTTGCCGAGCAAATGAGTGATGATACTAATCTTAATCTCTTCTAATATAACAAGGTTCCCAAGACATATTTTGACTAGAAATTCTAACAATATTTCACTGTTAATGATGGTAATTTAGAATAGCCATGTTATGTGATCCTACAATGGAAATGGCACTGTAAAATTCTAAAACTTTTAACGCCTCAGTTCCCTATATGCAGATTTTCAACAAGCTAAGTGGGTTTCCAAATACAAATATTACAAAGATGCGACTCTTAACGATGTGACATAGCATTTTCAAAAGGAGATAATGACGGTTATCAAAGAGTAAGTTAAGCTATATTCCCACAAAGCATACCTGACTGCCCATGAGCAGAATGACATCTTTCTCCAAAGGGGCACTGACCCGTGATCTCCCACCTACTGCAAATTTTAGTCTTCCAATACATATTAACTCGGAAAACATCCGAACCGGCACTTAAATGCTTATTCTGTTCAGCTTGATCATCACTTCTATATTCCATGAAAGGTCCATTAGTTCCAATGCTTAATGCAGAGTTTTCCCTCCGCAGGGGACTCACGATATTACTCTTAAATTTTGCTGGACTTTCGTGTAGGAAATTACACTTCTCCCCATAGGGGCACTTTTCACCGTTATAGAACTTCCTGCAAATTTTCATCCTCTGAATTATTCGTTGATCATCGTGCCAGTTTCCATCTCCCATATCCTTTTCCCGGACAATTTCTTGCCAATTAGGTGGGGGATCCCTCATATCTTGTAAACCATGTGCAAATGTACAATTCTTTCCATTGCGACAATTGTTATCCAAGAACTTTACGCACATTCGTGTCTTGAAAAATATATTTCTAGTTCCTATATTCACCGGTGGATTTGGTTGGCTCGGCCTTGGATTCATGGGTGGGTAGGGGGCAGAATTTGGTGGATGGTTATCGTAATTCCTTGGCCTCTTAAAAGGAGGGGCATTATCGAACCGTGATTGTGAGCCAGAGTGTTCACTAGGATTTTGAGGCCAAAAACCACCAACATCGCCGGCAGGGAAAGGCAGGGGCATAAAGTTATGTGGTGGTGGATGATCAGGATAACTCATGCTTTCCTTAGATAGAGATTGAGACCGAGTCCTACTTTCACTGTTCCAGAAAAGAATATGAAATAATGTTCAGCAAAAAATAGTTATATCAGAGAAGAAAATTCACATGAGACAGGAATTGTAAGAAAGAATATGAAAAATATGAACAGGAAGAATGATCAAGTGTACACAAATAGGTATAGGCTGATAAAAAAATGTATCCATGTACGATGGCCATGGAAATAAAGAAACCAGAATTCCATAATGATCAATGTAAAAGGTCATATCAAGTACATAAAGTTTCCGCTAATAATAAAGGTCTAAAAAGGTCAAATGTACACAGTCTTACCTCAATCAAGAGGCTATTTCCTGAATTATCAATATATCGAAGAAAAATAAGCCTGACAATACTATATACTGAAAAAATATGTCAAAAATTTGTACTGAAAAAATATGTCAAAAATTTAGACGGGTACATGCTGATGATCAAACAAGATACATGCTGATGATCAAACAAGATATTCCATCCCGCGTTCCATGTATAAAATGAGTCATATTTCTCAATTTTTTCAGTTCTTCAAAAGAAATTTATTTTCAATCATGCCACTAATAAGCAATTGTTATATATAAGGGTAAACATCAAGTAAAAATGTATCAAAATATGACTCATTTTACAAAACCGATGGAATAAAAAGAATGATCAACAAACCTTAATATAATGCTGATCAAGGTACTCTACAGCATAATGAACACCTAGATGATTACTTTAGGCCCAACTTAACCAAAGAAAAGCTTCAGAACTTTAAAAGTAGTACTTCAAAAATCTTTAGCCGCCCCACACCCTGATTTTAGAAGATAATTTGAAAATGAAAGGGCAGGACTCTGTGAGAACCTTAAAACATCTTAACTCCTCATAAACGACTGTTACGGGGATACTAATAGGATTGTCTTCCTAACTAGGATTCTTATAATCTTAACTTGTAATCTAGATTTTAATTATCAATATAACCCTAAGAATCAATTTCCATTTTTCGGGTAAGAAGATAAGAACATAGCTATATTTTCGGTGTAGTTTACTTTTCAAGAGGATTATGATAATAAATTAATCTTAAAATCTTTTTCTAATCAAGAGGATTATGTACGTTTAGTAACTAGTTCTGTTTTCAAATTTTGCTTTTTCTTCATATTTATTACTTCTGTAAATTTATAAATTATTCAATATCACAAATCTTTGTGCTTGAAAGTAGAATTTTTTTTTTTGTTGGCAACACGTGCTTGAAGACAGATTAAAAATAATGATACTCATTTTCCCGTTACACCTAAAAACTAAAAGTTACCTGTCTATTTTTTTTTATTTTTTATTTTTTAATTTAGTGCATAAAAATTTAATTAATTAGAAAGAGAGAAGTAATTAACTGTTAATAAGAAAAAATTTACAAAAATATTTTTTTAATAGACGTGTATTTTGTAATTAATATAACTAAAATGGAAAAGAAAAAAAAAACTAATGAAATACAGTCTGCACTCTTTAATGTCACGCTTATAATAAGACAAACTGGTGTATCATGTGATAGCAATATAACGAGACAAATTGGTTAAATCATCTGTCCTAATTTTGTCACAATTAATTTGATTGATTCCTCACAATTTGCTTTCACCTTCTTATTCTTATACAACTACGTTTGATCTACACATGAGATTATTATTTGTGTTTGAACAAAAATACAAATTTACACTATTCTCTCCAAAATTCTCTTCATAACGTATCATGCGCACCACACGTCTAGCACCATTACTGTCTCATACGAAAAATATCTCAGAATGTGGAAAATAAAACTAAAATGAAACTTAAGCGGTACGGTTTGAAATATTTAAAATATAGAGGTGTAAATTAAAACAATGGTGTTTTACTCGAAAGAACTTTAAAATAAGACAACTGAGCACCATTCCGTTACGTAAGAATATCAGAGCCTACAAATTAGTTGTGGAGTCGTCCGAGTTAAAAAGATAGAAGATCCAAAAAGTGCCCCGTCTTTCCGAAAAACAGTTACCGCGCCACCGCAATCGCCGTCCATAGACGACAGCGTAACATTCTGTCAGTCGATTTTCGTACATTTTCACCGGGCAACTCATATTGTCCTTTTTACCGAGCTCAGTATACATACTTTGTTCTGGCATTAAATATTTGCTGGTGTGTTTGGCTGATGTTTGAAAAATTATTAACGTCCTGTCATTATCCTACTTACAAATTTATTCAACCCAAACGTGTCTTACATGCTATACGGTTTAATGTTCGCTAATGTGTTCCGTTTTTATACGCACAGTAATGCAGCATAGGTGTTTGATGCTTAAATACGCATGACTGATGCATTTGTTTCTGGGTTTATAATTATATATATTCATGTTTTGTTATCTGTCATTACCATGAATTGAAATAGTGTATTGATTCTAAAATATAAGAACATTATTGAATTTGACTTTATTGAATTTGAAAAGTCAAATTCAACTTTCAATACTCACATGGATTCATGTTAATTTGAATTTGAAAATGTTATAAGTTAACTTTTCAAACTTATATTTTGGAACCGAGAGAGTAGAAAGCATTAAGATCATTTTCAGTAACTCAGCAAAGTCATTTTTGGGAAAATATTTCAAATTTTACACGAAAGATAATTCGGTAAAATTATCTAGAACTAAAACAAAGGAGTGGGTAGCCTTTTGTATACATGGATTTGTTCCAATTTTGTTTGTCCTAATAGATGTGATCAAGGGACACACTAGGGAAAACAATTTAAGTTGTAATATCATGGGCCTTGGTTTGATATATATATCTCTGATGAACCTGAAAGGTAATATCAATGTGCAACATTACTTTTGGACCTCCAATTTCCAGTTTGTCCCAACTTATGTTATTCAGCTTGAGAGGCAAAGTCATCCGAGGGTCCGTTGAATGCATGTTTATTATGCTTACTGGATCACTTCTAAAGGGACCTTTCTGGCTGGGGACTGTTTGGCTTATTGCTAAATAAATGTTGATGCAATTGACAGATTGATCCATGAAAAATGTACGAGAAGCTCACTTGGCTTAATACAATTAGATATTTGGCCATTGACGAGCAGGAAGCAAACAGAGCAAATTTGCAAAGGGGAGATGATGCGGAATGTTGGAATATGAGGAAGAGTGGCAGCTTTCCATTAAAGGTACGCTTATGTAGTTAGTGGAATCAGAATTAGTTTGGTTCTTCCTGCAAGTATATACACTTGAAAGTTTGAGCAAGATTTAGAAATTTACGATATCTCTTTTTAATGCTATTTCTTGTAGCAAATTTTTACTTTTTCTATCTACCGGAGAAAGAAATTACGGAAAACAATGACTCTAATCATAATATCCCTAGCATATAGAGAGAAATTGGCTCAGTGAGTGAAAATTGTCTATTGAAAGAAGTATGTTCCTGTTAATACTGCTTCGTGCTTTGTACCATGAAAATGGATCTTTATGATAGAATAAAAGGGTTTTAATACGCAACAATTTCGAATCATAAAGGGTGTTTGCATAGAGTTTCAAGTTTAGACCAGAGTAGCAGATGTCTTCGTCTGAACTATTTGCAAATTTTTGTCATCATATTTAACTTTTTGAGTTACGAGTGATCTTTTGTTTAAGTTGATGATTCATGGGATGTTAAGGGCTCCCTTGCAAGAAGTCTTCTAGAAAATAAAGTATGAGATTGAAAGACAGCGATAGAACCGGCGTGTCAATGAAAATTATACAACTCCTCTACATAATTTGAACTTTAATATATACCCTTTTCAGTTTTTTGACTAAGATTTAAGAAAAAAGATAAATAAGGAAGATAAAGGTATTTATCAGTTATTTGGAATCAGTCACCCTGTCTGCACAATGGGAGCTATGCTATGGGATACTTTGTCTAACATCAACGAAGAATATGAAGTGATATAAAGCAAGCTTATAGGAAGCAAGAATCTTTTGAAAGTTAAGCAATGGAGTGTAGGGAAGACAACAATGTCTTTAAATCTACTTTCTAAACCTATATAATTAGTACATATTCAAAATTCCCATCAAGTCAACAAGCAGTACCCATATATATATATATATATATTAAATGTCTTCGCTTATATGGAAACTATTTCCAATCAAAGAAAGGGTCTCAAATGGATAATTGTCACATCATATGTTTTGAACATTGCTCTGTGATTAAGGGTGAATTTTCTATGATGGATTTTCTACCGTTTAAGGCAGAGGAACAATGAGAAAAAGTTTTGATATTGCTTCTGTACTCATAAAGTTGAGCATCTGGTTCTTATCTATATAATTATTGATTTTTTCAAGATATGATGCTTAAAGGAATTAAACTATTGCTCCACACCTGGATTGCTTTTGAAGTTAACTTATATATGCTCTCTGAATCTTATTTGCTATTTTTAGTTTTCCTGTTATTAGTTAGTTCATCGAAGCATACTCAAATGTTGGTCCATTGATTTCTCTGTTGGCTTAAGCAGCTTTGGCCGACTATTATAAGTCAGAAACAACTACAAAAATTCATAGGACCATCCAGCAAAAGTTTAATTCAATAATAAATGAGTTATAAATAGAGAGTTCTAAAAGTATAACACTATGTGAAAAGTGATAGGATTTCATTAGCTTCTTGTAAAAACAGATTGCACCATAGCATGCACTAAGAAAGTAAGAAACCCTTCTTGGGAAAGACATGAAAGGATTTCACTAGCTTCTTCTAAAAACAGATTTCACCATAGCATACACTAAGAAACCCTTCTTGGGAAAATACATGATAATGCTAGTGAAAATAAATAGGGAAGGGAGATTGAGAAAAATGATAACCAAAATAAAAACATAAGATGTTGTGTGATAGGGTTAGAACTCGGAATTACAGAGAAGCTTTTGGTACCGCTCCATGTAATTCTATGTCTTAGTTCACTTTCATTAGACTGAAGCACCTGAGAGTAA
This sequence comes from Pittosporum tobira, assembly GCA_032359685.1. Taxonomy (NCBI): domain Eukaryota; kingdom Viridiplantae; phylum Streptophyta; class Magnoliopsida; order Apiales; family Pittosporaceae; genus Pittosporum; species Pittosporum tobira. Next base: position 20,607 of record JAUMHB010100130.1, read on the forward strand.
AACATTATGAACGTTTAGGATCAATAAAATACTTGGTATTTTAAGTCGAAAACAAACAAAATATAATGACTATAGATTGTTTACCATATTCCCGCGGTGCTTTGCATTTATAGCATTCTGTCCTACTGGCATAGTTGTGTTCACCACATCCTAGTCTGGCCAAATGCAGCAGGCACACAGTCATATTAATCACGGAAATCACGGAAAATGATAAAATTTTAATTTTTAATTAGATAACTATGGTCTTTATTTGACTTATTCTCATCATCATCTGAAATTTGCGTACAAGTATTTGATATATACCCGTAAAAACGGAGTTGAATAGGAGTTCTTTAAGAATCATATACTAGAACAATGCAGGTAAGTTAAACCAACAAAAAATATTAAGTAAACTTGAACTTACCTATTGCAAATCCAGTCACCCGTTTTCCAACCAGGATGGGCCGTGTTGTCATATGCATAGCCTCCTGATCCCATCACGGCATCCCCATACCCATAGTAATCTTCTTTCGATGCACCACACCTGTAGCAGCTGGTTCTGCTAGCGTAGTTGTGTGCTCCGCAATTCACGACGTTACAGTACCAGTCTCCAGCCAAGACTTCTGTTCTGTTGATTCCGTATGAGGACATATCAGGATCAACACCAAATTTAGGGAACCTACAACGTTGACATGAATCTCGTTTCTTGAAATTTAAGTGCTGGCATGAACCACACATCCAGTCTCCACTGCTCATCTTCTCCCTGATATCTATAAGATGTGAAAGGTAGAAAATAGAAATTTAATCCACATCATCTCAATATTTTCATTTTCTTTGAGCCATGTATAACTACCAAAAAATACAAAAACAAGAATATAAAAGAATTCATGACAACTTTAAATCCACAAACCCAAAATTTTAATAAATGTTATCAGTAAAATGCCAGAACTGATGTGGGAATAGAAAAAGGCAACATTTTGCGTCAAGTAAGATATGAATTGCTAATTATGATGAAAAGAGTAGAGGGAGATTAGAGTTACAAACTAGGAAGTGACTTAATACAGAGAAAACACGGACTCGAAGGACTCACCTCGAGAACTTAAATGAAAGGTTGATAGATGTAGTACTAGCAGAACTTGAATGGAATTGGTGAATTTGATGAATGGATTGGAACGGTTTATATACTTGCAAAAGCCTCAAGAGTGGGGCCACTGGTGGACCTTTTCATGTCAAATTTGGATTGCTTCCTTAATATGAAATTCTAAGGGTAGCAATTTCTGAAAGATTTAGATGAGCCCCTCACTTATCTACAGCATTCTTCTAGGAATGTAGGGTTTGAGAAGGAAAGACTTCTAAAGATTGAGATGGTAAGTGCATGCATGAAACCTCATATTTTTCAATAATTCTCCTCTTTATATTATTCCCCATGCATTATTTGAATTAAAAAGCCTTTCAAAGTATTATTCTCCTTTTCACTATATATCCATTTCTAAGGTGTTATGAGGGGAAGAAGTTACCTGAATTGAAAATGTGAGAATAGGGATATAATACCTCCATCTCTTGTTCACATGGATGGCCCGGCTTCTGTCAGGATGACATGGATGCTTACGTGGATTCTACGTAACCTGCAGACCGACCTTTTTGAGAGTTAGGCTTATATAGTTCCGGTTAATGCGGTTCAGGTTGGAAGACAAAGTAACTTCAGAAAGTTTCCTATCAGAATCAATTCCTAATAATACACATCCATTGCCGAATTCTATTCTTATTTGCTTGTATTGATTCCTTTTTTCAGCAATAATTCAAATGCCATTTGAAGATACATATCCACTGTCGTTCGTTAAGTCTTTTTAATCACTTTATGCTTGTGTATACGTATGTATAGTGACAATACTTGCTATAAACCATATATATGTGCCCCATAAAATATCTTACATACATATGCTTATTACATAGCATTTTGGACCTTATGTTTTTTTTTTCGCTTTTTAGATATTGAACCACAAGAAAAAAAGAAATTTGAACCCTGAGTTATATGAATTTCTTTAAATTAAACCTTCCAACGAAAATCAGTCCAATTTAGCCAGAATATGGCATGTGCCTCTCACATGCATTTCCATAAGGGCATTTCGGTTATTCAATGACCCGGAATAATGCTAAGTTTTAATTAATATGAGGCCAGCAATGAGGAATTTTTGAAATTAAGTTGCGGAACCATCAAATGATGAAATGCCTTTATATAAATGCATATGAGAGGCATGTCATATTTCAGTCAAAATTGGATAGATTTCCACCTAAAGGTTTAATTCGAAGAAATCCATATAGCCCCAGATTTCAATTTTTAAAAGCTTTTTTCTTGGGTTTCAATGTCTAAACAGTGAAAAAAAAATATAAGATCCAAAATGCTTTTAAACCTTAACTTAGAAATGCGAGATAACTTTGAACAATTTTGTTACTCTGGTATGCTAGTTATTCCTGAAAGTTGTAAAGTTGTGGATTACTTTTTTGGAACATTACGTTGCAATGTTATACGAGGATACAACTTGAACCACTGTTCCAAACTTTTCTTGTATTCATATTTGATGGATTCTGTCAATATACTGCGTACTCGCGCGTATTTAGATAGAGTTTATGTAGAAAATAGCTGTTAAAAGTCGTTACCGTTTTGAGTGTGTATATTCAGTCATTTTTTCTGTTCACCTTAAAAATTAAGTTATACTAGTCGAAAACCATTCTCAAACAGTTGTTGAGGTTTTGTCCCCCTAGCTATCAATTGTGTTCAACATCCAAGCTACAGGACAAACTACAAATGTGCTAGCATTGTTGTACGCTGGAATATAAAACGTGTTCACAACGTACTGCATAATAGTTAATAGTTAATTTGCTATGTCATTATTCTTCATCTAACATTGTTGTGCTAGGCTGGGCATGCATGTTCATTATTAAAATTTTACGTTTTTGTCTTAAAGTGGCTGAAAGGAGACAAAAAAATTTGACCTCAAATAACATGCATTAATTAACACTAATAAAAGTTGCAACTGCATGTAAGGATCGATCTTAATCATAGAAGCACTTGAATGCATGCCACTGTAATTCATGAATCACGCCCGGCCAAACTAGTAACATGGTGCACACATTTTAGATTCTGATTATCATTTCTGCAGCCCCAAGGCCCCTAGCCCTGCCGTGCTTCATGCATTTCTTGTAGCTTTAGCATTGCAAGAGCGCAAATTTCGTCTGGGATGATTGACATCAAATGCATGCTTGTGGCATCATGGTATTAATTTCATCATCTTCTCATGGTATTAAGTATTAAAAACAGCTACAAACTCCAAACTTGGGTCAAAGCCAAGTCTACGGGTTTGTAATCTATTTACAAGCAGAATGATACTTTTCAGTTAGTTTAGTTTACAATACTCTTTTTGGAAGAGTTTATTGAGTAGCTCGTGTTTTTGGCTTCGAGCCGAGATTTTGAATGCACGTGCGTCCATAGTTCCCAACCTTTTTTGTTGCTTTCTTGTTTTAATAATTTTTTATTTATCAAAACTCTTAAAAATAATTGTTTGTACAAATAGATGTTGAATTGTAAGATTTTGCAAATTGACTCAATAAATGAAATTTTCTGACTTTGGAAAGGAGTTAGTATTTTCCACTGATTGGAACTGGCTTGAGTTTTGGTACTTCAACTAGCAGTAACCCTAAAACTCGCTAGTCTAGTGAAGGATATACCCAAATTGGAGGGCCTGTGAACCAATTAGAATGTCCTTTGACCATTGGTGATAGGGCCCATATTGTCTGACGTGTCAAATTGAGTCGTTTCCATATTAGCGCAGATGGTTACGTGGCGACCTAGGATTTGTTAAGGAGGAATCCTAATCACCAATTTAACCAGACAAAATGAATATTCTGGGCGAAGAAAACCTTAGACCAAGGCCCCAGCACTATTCTGTATCTGTGACTATTCTTGAAGGGGACCAAGTTCTCCTCAATAATACTGAGAGAATCCACATCCTATCTGGATGTGAAAAATGGCCGTTGCTTTTGAGTTGATTTTAAATGTTCCTTTGTGCCATGTTTTTTGTATTTCAATATGGTCGGCTTATTTTCTCACTTTAGGGCACTTTTTAACCTCACATAATTCTCCAGCCTTCTGTATCTCTGCTCTCCCTCTGTTGTGCAGGCATAGCGTTCATGAACTTTATCTTCATGTTTATGTTTTTAATGGCCATAAATGTAAGGAACTTTACTATTGTGAATATTCTTTCGGTTTAATTTGAGTCGGATTCCTCCATTCAAAAAATTGAAGATATTTTCGAGTTCTATAAATCTAGCTTTGTCAAATTTTAAAATTCAAATTATGATATCGATTAGTTGCATTTTCAAATCTTCAAAGTTTGTACGACATAGTAGTATTTTATACTAGTACAACATTGAATTTGACATCAATCAAAATACAATAAAATAAATTCACTTCAAATTTGAATTTTAAGAATCCATTTGGTAATTGATTCTGCTTTCATGTTTTTGCTTTAGATTTTTTATTTAATATGTTTTTTATTTTACTTGTAGAATCATAAATTAGACAATAATGTTTAATAACTATGTGCTACAATAAATATACAAAACAAAAAATTAAAAACAATGTTTGACAACAAAATTGATTTTATCTAAATTTTTATATAGTGCTTTAAATTATATACATCAATATATTGAACATGAATGTGGTTTACTTTGATATTCCAAAGATACATCAACTAATCCTTCTTCATTGGAAGATTCGTCAAAAATGGCTACTATCTATTTTTGAAACCGGAATTAAAGTAGTAGATCTTTTAGCCCCCTATCGCCGTGGAGGAAAAATAAGATTATTCGCGCGGGGGGGGGGGGGTGTTCGGAGTGGGTGTACTAATAATAAAATTATTAAATCAGATACTCTCATTAAAAAAAAAAAAAAAAGAGCCGTCATTAAAAAAAATATTCCTGCTAGAGTAAAGTTTTGATAGGATTTATCGTGGATAGAATATTTAGAAAATTTATTGATAATTTTTGTTGTTGATGGAAATCAAAGACTTCACTTAATTTAGGTCTAGTGCTTTCAAAATTGAAGGAACATCTTTTTGGTGTTTTCACTTTTTTGTTGTCAAAATTAAATAGATTTTGCTTTTACATTTGTGGAAACAAAAATAGTTAGCAAACAATATTTTCTACTACTAGTTTCAAAAAACTTAAAGCAAAATTTAAAATTTAAAATCAAAGGCTATTACCAAATAGATCCTAAGATTCCACAAATGTACCACATTAAAAACGCATAGTTATATCTAATTTTGGAAAGAATGTCATATTAAGTTGCATTACTCAGATGACTTAGTTTTCAGCTCTAGAATATACTTCTACTTATCAACTTTTGATTTCTGTATGTCTTAATATTTTAGAGAAAGCGAAATATCGTTTCCCAAATAATTTAATGGTATATACTGCTTTATAGTAATGCAGCAACTGGCCGCTATAACTTTGTATGGATCTGATTAAGGAAGAGGCAAAAGGAAATGAACACAAAAAACGGAATAGGAATTTTGCTAACAATCCCTTGCCCTTAATTTTGTGAATTCTGTCACTAACTAAGAAACCTTGATCTTTGTTTACTTTTTCCTTTTGTGAAAAATAAGAAATATTTTTGCATATTTGGGTGCTTCTTTTCTTCACACTCCAGGAAATAGTACGTGGAGGTCCATTGTGATTGTGGCATGAACAAGGTTGAAAATGAAATCATCATTTAGATAGTCAACAGTTATATTTCATGGGTCCCTCAATTCCATTTGCTAGCATTCCTCATAATCAAACTATTGTTATGTGGTGTTTGTTTTAGTTGGGATTGGATAGGATGTTTATGAATGTCCTTTAATGATCGTCTCCAGAAAGGCTCAATTCCTCTCAGGTCTTAATTTGTTCTGATTAGCTCACATGTACAAATTGTTGGAATTAGTTGAGCACTTGGTTTTGGAATTATAATTTAATTCATTTTTTCATGTCTTATGAACTACGCGGATGAACTCGGTGGTTTTATCAAACGTCCTTTGATTTCCACACCGGAAAAATCTCTACAAACTGTTTTCTTACGGTGAAAAATGATTGTAGTTGAACATTAGCTTGTGCTTTCTTTTTGCAGGGTGACGGATATAAGCTACGGCCAAGAAA
>JAUMHB010100142.1:0-10300 GCA_032359685.1 Pittosporum tobira
TAATAATAATAATAATAATAATAATAATAATAATAATAATAATAATAATAATAATAATAATAATAATAATATTCTTCTAAAAAAAATTAATTATCGTCGTATTGTTGCTACTGCAAAAGACTTGGCTCTATAAATTCTATACCAATTAATGACTTGAAGGTATTATCAAACAAGTTTTATCTCATGTTAGTAGCCCTCATGTTACTGCTTCTTCCTCTAAGAGCTCAGGTAAAACTTAGTATTTTGATTATACATGTTGCAACCATATGACAAATGATTCTACATTGTTGTCCCATATTACCCATGATATTTCTCCCACTAACATTCATACAGCCGATGATTCTCTCATGCATGTCCACAAGAGTAGAAATGTTTCTTCTCAGACTTTATCTATTCATGATACATATTTCATACCAAAACTCATTTTAAATCTTATCTTTATTGACCAATTATGTGAACTTGGATTTGATGTTTTCTTTTTTTCCTCTGGTTGTCTTGTGCAGGATCCTCATACGGGACATGTTTTTGGGACAGGTCGTAGGTGTGGAAGGTTGTTTGAGCTCACAAATCTCCACATTCCTCATAAATCTTCTCATTTCATTGTTAGTTCTACTCCCTCTAGTTCAGATTCTAGTCTTTGGCATTCTCAACTTAGTCATGTTTTTTACTTTATAAATTAAATATTCTCTCAAATGTCAAATATTTTATCAACTAAAAGTCCGAAGTATATAGATTACAGACAATAGAAATTAAATCATCATATGTTAACTTATGGGAGTACATGACTTTAAAAATATTATTGTTCCTCGCTAAAAAAAAGAAACTCCAAAATTAAAAAAAGAATAAAAGATATCACTAAATATTAAAATTAGTTTTAGACAACAAATAAAGTTATATATGTATGTATATATATATATATTTGTGTGTGTGTGTGTGTCTGTCTCTCTCTCTCTCTCTCTCTATATATATATAATATCGATTGGTTACGGTTAAAAAATTATTTACAATTGTAACCAACCGAATATATCGGTTATATAAATTTTTTCAACCAAAATTTCTTAGTTTAATCGGTTTGGTTTGTTTTTCGGTTCGGTTTTGTTTGGTTCAATCAGTTGACTCGGTTCGTCTAAAATTTTGTGCAGCCCTAGTCCTAGTTAAACAAGTTATTTTTTTTGGAGCTTCAACTCAAACTCGAACACTTAACTTGTTTAATTCAATAAATTTTTTATCGAGCTGAATTTGATTTTTTTAATGAATAAGTTTAGAATATTTAATATTATCGAATTCTTAATGAGTTGAGTTTTAAATGAACCAATCTTGAACTAAACATGTTAAAATATACAAACTTTTAAAAATTCAAACTTAACTTTGAATGAGCCGAATTTTAAATAAATCAAGTTTTAAACTAGTCATGAACTCGTTTAACACTTTTAAGTCAGACTAATTCAGCTGACTACATATTTATATACTGTTACATATACTAGAGCAAGTGAAGCAACCGTTTCCGAAAAATATGCAACAGAAAATGGGCATATTGGGCATTAACTATTAGCTAGTCAGTTTGCCTCGATAAGATGACTTCATATGTATGGTATATATTTATAAATATTGCTACTCCATTCTTCTTCTCACAAAGTTACATCTATAAATACGATCATTTCTCAGCATCCTTACTCACCTTCTTCCTCATTAATTTTCTAACTGCCCAACCCCCAATCTCATAAGTCCAGGAAATGGAGTTTCGCGGACTAATTTTTCTCTTAATATTATCTCTAGCCATGTCAAGATGTGTTCGAGGACAATGGTCTAGCGCTCATGCAACCTTCTATGGAGGTGGTGATGCTTCTGGTACAATGGGTAAGAACCAAATCCCTACATCCCATTATTTAAGATTATTATCTTCATTTGAATTAACTGAATTTAGAAATTTGGCATGGATATATGATGTAGGAGGAGCTTGTGGGTATGGGAATCTGTACAGCCAAGGTTATGGCACAAGCACAGCTGCACTGAGTACTGCTCTCTTCAACAATGGCCTCACTTGTGGAGCTTGTTTTGAGATCAAATGCGTAAACGACGGAAACTGGTGTCTCCCAGGATCCATCATAGTTACGGCAACAAACTTTTGCCCGCCAAATAGTGCTCTTCCAAACAATGCAGGAGGGTGGTGTAATCCTCCATTGAAGCACTTCGATCTCTCAGAGCCCATTTTCCAGAAAATAGCTAAGTACAAAGCAGGAATAGTCCCTGTTCAATATAGAAGGTATGCTTATACATACATCCCACTTATTACCGACACTCGCAAACGATAAAACAAAAAACAAAGGTCCATGTGAGTGCAACACCAGAAAATGGTCAGCGGTTTTTATTTATAATTTTACTTTTTACATATACAATTGTATATCTTGCAAGACGTACAATAATTATGCACACACAAGATATAATACTGTAGATATTTTTCATTTACAACCGACCCTAACCCCACTCGTTTTCTCAAGAAATTAGTCAAACCCCCCTTTCTAGGCTCCTGAAAGTTATATCTCATCACAGTACTACTACTGTATATCTTTATTAGTGAGCACCTTTAGTAATAACCAATACCATCATTCTGTATCTCTGCCTCAGAGTATTTAATGTCCTAGCTCCAATGTAGTAAAAGTTATTCCCAGGGAATCTACACAAACAATTCAGTCAATTAGTCAAAAGCACATTTAATAGGACAACTCCTCTCTACCAACAAACTCCCCAGTCAAAAAAATAGTAAAATACCCACACTTTATTTTTTTTCTATTTTCAACTTTCAGGGTTGCTTGTAGAAAGAGTGGTGGAATCAGATTCACTATAAACGGCCACTCATACTTCAATCTAGTGCTCATAACCAATGTTGGTGGTGCGGGTAATATTGTCTCCGTAGCCATCAAAGGCTCGAGGACTCGATGGCAACCATTGTCCAGAAATTGGGGCCAAAACTGGCAGAGCAACACCTACCTTGATGGTCAAGCCCTGTCTTTCAAGGTCGGAACAAGCGATGGACGCACCGTGATCTCCAGAAATGTGGCTCCTTCTAATTGGGGATTTGGTCAAACCTTCGCCGGCAAACAGTTCTGACTGTTATGCAACTCATTTCACCACTGAACCAACAGAAATAACCTTCCCCTGAAATTTTCAACTTAACCACGTGGTCACTAGTCACTAGTTTCTGAACTAATTACAAATGTGATGATCGTATGAAGAAGGGTGTTTTTTTTTTTTTTTTTAAAATGGCCCTGATCAATGATATAACCCTAACCTCCCTAGAGAATGTTGATTGTTGGTCCTCATCAGCCCAATAAGCTCAGATCGTTGGTGTGATGCTGTTTTGTACTTATTTTTAGTATTAATTTTGAAGTTGCCCGAATTTTGCTGCGCTTATTACATTTTTAATTGTTTATAATATTTATGATTGTAGTGATAAATTAAACTGAAATCACATAAACTACATAAATGAGCGGGACATTCATGAAGAAAAAACAAACTAGAAATGGTTTGTAACTCACAAAATTTATTCCAAAATGGATGGAAAATAATTATTTTCCTTTTATATGTATTATTTTGCCTTTGAATTTTGCTAAGTTGCAAACTCACCCTGAAACAAATGAAAAGAAAAACAACAGAAGCCCATAACCACACCCTCCAACTTGTACATTAGCAAGATTAGCAAGCTCTTCCTTGACTCCAGCACAGCCAAACCCCGGTCTTGGAAGCAAACCACCATCAGAGGAAAGGAAGGACTGGGTAAATCTTGTGAACCATATCGGTTTTATCCAATATCTCAATATTTTCAACCAACAATATATATATATATATATATATATTAAAAAGTAGAAATACCTAATAACACACATACTAAATAACCCATGTTCAATTTAGATGTATCTGTGACTTACATTTTATTACTCATATTCATTCTATTAACATGATTGCTCATTAAATTGCATGACTTATATATAAAGGTAACGTGCCTGTTGTCAAGCAGAATTGCATGTAAAATGTTCAAATATATATATATATATATATATACACACACACACACACACTTCAACACTGAAAAATAGGTTTTGCTAATAATTTGATAAATCCTTTCAACATAAAGGGTATATCCTTGGTATTTGACTTGATTTAAACTTGTTTACAAACCTGTTAATAAATTAACATACGTATACTATTCATTTAAGTTTTGATTTAAAATATCTTTAATTTAAAATATATTTTTTAAAAAATAACTGCTACTAATTTGGATTGGAACGAGGTAGTATGCTATTAGTTATCGGAGGCAACAGTCGTAGCACATAAATATATAATAGTTAACCACCTTGTCCTTACAACGCTCAAAACAAAGAAACCACAACAAATTTAACAGGCAACAAAATGATACGCGTAAGTTTATAAATGAAATCGTAAAACTAAAATCAATGTGACCTCCTTGAAGTTTTGAGGAAAAAATAAATAAATTTTGTGATTCGTATTGTTTTTTAAATAATTTATAATATTCATGATTGTATTAATAAAATGAGCTCAATTCACATTATTTACTTAATTTTAATATTTGTCGCATTGACTACAATAAACTTCAAAATCCATGTAAACTTATGATAGACCAAAACATAGAAAGGACAAAAATCGTAATGGACTTGAAACTCATTAGGGCAGAAAAAAATTAAAAAATTCGTCATAATAAATCTTAACAAAATAGGAAAAAGACGGTCAGCAGTTGCCTACATCTTCCAACACTTGGTTTACAAAATTAATAATATTTACAACTTGTGAATTGTCAGTTGCTCCAACTTTTGACAACAATATTTCTTTTTTTTTTTTTTTTTTTTTAAATTTAATGGAGGATTTTATTTTTTAAAGGAAATGAAAAATACAAAGGGAGGATATAACCTGGCCAAATAAAAAAAACCTACACAGAATTATGGCTCCTAAAAGAGACAAGAACTTGAGAATACAACGATATATCTGTCAATCACATAAAAACATCAATAAAACATACAGAAATCATCAGAGGGTAGATCCCTTATGGATGAACTAGGAATCTAATTAATGAACAAAATTAATCAAATCTAAATTAACTTAAGTCTACCCACCCCAGAAATCTTGTCAATATTATCTACCAACAATATATGCTAATGAGTAAAAACATAATCACACAAATATTGAAAAATTCAATTGAAATTTATGTTCAGTCTTACATTTTACTATTATTCATATTCATTCCACTAACACGATTGCTATTTAAGTTGCATGATTTATATTAACATGCAAAACTGGCTGTCAAGCAAATTGCATGTTTTTAACACTGAAAAATAGGTTTTGATAATCACTTGATAGATTTGACGGTAAACGAGTAATATGGGTCGCCACCTTCTCAACAAAATATGGCCAATTAGTTAATAACATCATTTTCTTTTTATTGCTATTTAAAAAAATAAAAATTGATGCCACGTAACTGCTGCCAAACAAGCATAGTTCCCCCTGCGACTCTTTTCAACATGAGCTTAAAGTCCTCAATTTGGATTTGATGGTGCTTGATCATGCTCAGCCTTCGCAAATATGATGAATTAGAATTGAAATTGATATGCGTATAATACGAACTTTTCGGGCCAAACACCAAGTTTGTTTAAAAACCGTTATTTCTTAAATTATTCCCAACTTTGTTGGGATATGAAAATTTTGTAGCTCTTAGTTTGGACAATAATTATGAAATTAAATATTTTTTTTCTGCAAACAAAAAAACTACTAGTACAAAATTAAAGCAGCTACGAAGGGCCCTTAGAAGGAATGAGGGCACTAAAAAAGAGATTTCAATGGCATCCCTAACATTGGACTAAAGAGAAAGAAAGCCTATAGATACAATAATGTCTACCAGGTCAACCAAAATCCCAACCTGCAATTTCTCATCAGGCGGACTAAATTAAAGCCAAATGAATTCTAGAACTCCTGAACTCTCTATAACAACAATCTCATCGTGGAATGGAAGCAAGATATACTGTCAATCAAGCAAATAAGATTTAACAGTTTAACCAAAGTTTCCAAATGGGAAATAAAGCCAATAGCTTAAATGAAATTCGAAACTCAAATCAACTCAAAATGAAGAATGACAGAAGTCGTTTACTTGCCATCTTGTGTAATAGAAACAGAACATTGATGTATCAGACTTGATTGAAACTAGCTATATAAAGCATCCCTCTAGAAAACTATACTATTAAAAGCACCTATTTTCACCTAAATTAAGCTGAAACTAACAAAATTGCCCACAAAACCTCTAGTACTTAAAAACGCCATTAGTTCACAGTCAAGATCTGGATCATACCATAACTTCCATCATAATGCAGCACCACGATTGAGTCTCCTGGCTTGCAGAGGTTTTTGGCCTTCGCATGTTGAATTGAGTACTCCAACACTTGTTCTTTGGATTTGGTATGAGATGCCAAAATTGACCCTGGACTTAATATAGGCACCACTCCACGATATATAAGCCCATGCCTTGCTGGAGCTTGCTGACTGCATGACCAATCAAAGGACTCACTTGCTATATCCGCTAATACCACAGACAATATTGGCATGCTCGGTCTATACTTAGAAACCAACTTTGCACTAGTTCCACCTTTGGTTAGTACCAAAATGAGGGTGGCTTTAGAGGAATTGGCGGTTTGCACGGCAGAACTAGCCAAACTCTCCAAAGGGGTCATTGGCTTTGGTGCAGTTTCCATAATTCTTTTGAAAAGGTCTGAATAATCTAGAGAATCCTCTGCCTCTATGCAAATGTTGGCCATTGTTTGAACTGCAACCTCAGGGTAACCCCCTGCTGCTGTTTCACCACTAAGCATCACACAATCAGTGCCGTCAATAACTGCATTGGCAACATCAGTGGCTTCAGCCCGAGTAGGTCGTGGAGATTTGGTCATGGACTCCAGCATCTGAGTAGCAGTCACCACAGGTTTCCCCGCTTCGTTGCACTTGTATATCATCATTTTCTGTGCTAGAAATATCTTTTCGACTGGTATCTCCATTCCCAAATCACCACGAGCAACCATAAAAGCGTCTGTATTCGCAAGAATGTCATCAAAATTTGCCACCCCTTCTTGATTCTCAACCTACAAATTAACCAAAACAAATTGCAATTAATATCCATTAAAACATATTTATTTTTTTTTGTCAAATGGGACTCTATGTGGAACATAGGGAATAACTTTATTCTTAACCAAACTGAAAAAGCAGAATTATGATCAAGATCATACCTTCGACATCAGGAAGATAGTCTTTCCATGCTCGCCAAGAAGCTTCCTAACCTCTTTGAGATCTGAACCTTTGCGAACAAATGACAAAGCAATCATGTCAATCTTATTGGGAATCCCCCACCCCAAAATATCCTCTTTGTCTTTCTCAGTCAAGGTTGGGAGGTCAACAATAACACCGGGAAGATTGACATTCTTTTTCTCACCCAAAGCTGCAGAATTTTCACAACGGCATCGGACCAAGCCCTTTTCCTTGTCACAAGACAGAACCTTGAGTGAAATTGTTCCATCAGAACAGAGAATCAACATTTCAGGCTTCACGTCTTCGGCCAGCTTCTTGTAGCTCATAGAAATCATATTCTCATCACCCTGTATGGTGTAGTCAGTGGTAATGGTGATCTCTTGACCTTGTTTGAGATTTATTTTCTTCCCATCCTTTAACAAACCAGTTCGTATCTCTGGACCCTGTAAACGTAAAATGTTTATTATTAGGAAAGTTCTTAGACTAGAATGAACTTGTGCATAATTTCAGAAATAACTTTTTTTAATAATCAGATCTGCTAGACATTAATAAACAATCTTTCATATTGATATAATGAAGCCACATGTACAGATAAATTTCTTTCCAGTAATTCGACATAATTCAATCTAACTACTATACGGGTGGGCAAATCCTTGGTCATAATCAGTCTGAATTGATGACAAAATTTGTGAATCAGCCGAAATCTTTTAAGCATGAATAACTTGTAAATACAGGGTAAGTCCAACTAATTGAATATTTATAAATTATAATTCATATGGCAAGACATTAATTATAAAAAAAAAAAAAAAAAATTAAAAAAATTAAAACCAAATAAACAGAACCAAATATAAAAACAAATTATGAGCAAAATCTGAGTAAATCATAGAGTATTTTTTTTTTTTTTTTTTTTTTTTTTTTTTTTATGAAAGATCCATTAATTACCTTGGTGTCCAACATGACGGCACAAAGAATGCCGGTAATGCTCATGGCAGTCCGGAGATTATCAAGAGTCTCCTGGTGGTACTGATGACTTCCATGGGAGAAGTTGAAGCGGGCCACGTTCATGCCGGCCCTTAACAGCCTCTCAATCATCTCGACTGATCTGGACGACGGGCCTAGCGTGCACACAATCTTGGTCTTGGGCCTCCTCTCACGGCCCTTAGACGCAGACGGAAACAAAGAGTCGCTGAGAACCGCCATTGAAGAGAACAGAGCACAACTTTCTATGTTTTTGAAAGGGTTTATGGGGGAGTTGTGGAGGAGCTTTGCTTCTTTTTATAAGAGCCAAACCTAACAGCATTCGGACTTGGAGTATTTTAAAAGATGCTAAGAGGAGGTGGCGGCGTACGCATTACTCCGTCAAACATAAAATTAGTGTCTGCGTTTTTAATTCAAACACTTTCCTTTCTTCTCGTTCAATGAAAGTACGTGAGGAAAAAGTAAAAAGGAATTAAGGGAATAATATGTGCGACCAAATTCAATTCTAATTAGGATTTTGAATAATTGAAAAAGTAATCAACTTTAAAAAGTTTAAGGAAATAATTATAATTAGAATTTTGAATAATTGTTAAAAAGTAATCAAATTTAAAAAGTTCTAAGGAAATAATATTTACAGCCAAAATTAATTCCGAGTAGAATTTTGAATGATTTTTTGTTTTATCATTTCTCAATGTGAGTCCTTTGGGTGAAAAGAAGAAATATATTTATAAAATTATTAATAAATATTACTTCATAATAAATTTACATTTTGTTATTATATGGACTCTTTTGATAGTAGTAACAATTATAGAGTGATAGATTACATGATCGAAATTTATTTTTGAATGGATATCATAACGTATATGTTTTTTGTTATACTTATTCCCAAATAAATTATTGGTAATAAAAAGGAACGTATGAGTAAATTATAACTGAAACATATATATATATATATATATATATATATTCTTCATTCTGTCTTAAAAAGAATGACTGTTAATTCATCATTTTGTCTCATAAATTGATGAGTCACTAGTTTTTTTTTTTTTTTTTTCCAAGACGGAAGGGGTATATATGCTTGAGAATATACCGAGAGAACTTTATAATTGTAAATAATATACTTCATATAAATAAATGTAGTTTTTTTGCACAATGCATATTGTCTTCCATAACGAAATCTAAAACAAATTTTTTTTTTACTAGAAGAAATAGTACACGCCAACACGTGCAAGACTCCGGCGCATATTAAAAAAAGAATGATAAGAATAAACGAGTGAAAAAATAAATGGATCTCAAAATTTTAATATAAAATATTATTTTTAATACAAAAAAAAATTTAATTACTTGAATGTGAATAGTATTAAAATAATTGACAGATAAAATAAAAACAAATAAGTTACTCCTAAATACGACGTGAACATGTGTTCACATAGTTATATTAATATTTTAAAAAATATATTTGTAATAAATTAATATTAAAAAATATATATCGCTTAAAACATTCATATTTGCATAACTGCGTAAATATTTGTTTACCTTCCACATCAAATACTTTAAGATTTATCTTTTGAAACCTAGTTAATTACAGCATTTAAAACGGCCTAAGAGAAATTTGGTAGATCGTTTTAGTAAAATACAAACAAATTGATTCATATTCCGGATCGGAATATGCTCTAATAGATATATATCAACTAAAATATACTCAAATTTTATCATAATTATTCTCAGTTATGTGAGGGAGTGACTCAGAATATATAACAATATTATATAATATTGATTATTTATTTAATTATTTTTAAAATGGAAAGAGACGATACTTTTGTGAAAATGAGAACAAGAAACGTAAGCATTTTATAGATCACACGCATCCTTCACCGTCCACCCTTTTTGGCCCTAATGGAGGCATTTGGTGTGTGATCCTTGGAATAAAAGCACAGCGCCTGAGATTATGCTTCTTTGATCCTCCTTCTTGCATGACCATTAGTAGTAGTATCAGCATCATACTCAAATTACCAAGCACTTT
>JAUMHB010100153.1:0-10300 GCA_032359685.1 Pittosporum tobira
CCGACACAACCTTATCCACAACTAATAATAGAGTACGATCTATGATTGGATCCTTGGGCATATCACTAACAATAACTCCCTCAAGGGCCTGTATGCTTAGCAGCTCATAAGCACTGCCACTTAACTATTCTTGGAACTTTTATTTTAGTTTTTCAAAGTTACCGATGGTTCGGTGTGGCTAGTGCTTATGAATTGGATTGCTACTCTAGTCAAGGTGGTGACAAACATGGTGCACAGAGTGGGAGATATGTGCCCGTAGATTCTCATTTTAGCCTCGTAGTTGGCCACGTGGTCAAATGGGTCTGTAAGGCCGTTATATACTGGGAGGTTGGGGGGGAGTTTGACATGGACTCTTTTGTCCTTTTCTTCGATTTCCCTAGTGAAGAGGCAGGTCGCCACCCTCTGCCTTGGCATTAGTCCCCGCTCGGGCCGTTCGGGCGACTGGGAGCAAATGTGTCTGCAGTGCCAGCATTGAGGCGACCGGTGTCGGGTCTCATGTCTAGCATCAGTCTGAGGAGACTGGCTGCTTTCCATAGTGCTTTTGCCCTTCAGCTTTTCAATTTCGAAGGTGATGTTGTGTCGGTCTTGGAGTAGTTTGGCTAGCCTCTCGTCCTCGCTGGACCTCAGGAGATCTCGGGCGTCTTGGTGCCCTTCGACCTCCCTTGGTCGTTTCCGGTTGCATCTCCTCTGTGCCTGGGTGTGGTACTAGGAGCCGACGGTGGTTTCCTTGGGGGAATTTTCCCCGGAGTTGTCTTGGGCTTCTTCGAAATGCCTGTCTAGGGGCTCGAGAATCAGTGTATGAGCTCTTCTGGCACCGTGTTCATTTGGTGTGGGGTTTGCATTGCTTCGACGGGTCAACATGTGTGCTGATATGGTTTAGTATGCGGATAGATCGTATAAGACATAGTGGCCCTCCTTCTAGCTCTAATTGTTATGACCACACCGATCTTTGACCTCCTCCAGACCTTGTTTTTAGCTGGGCACACGTCAACGGGAGCTAGTTCACCTGAAACACGGGCAACACGAGGGGTTTTGATCCCTCGTTCCCCTCTCTGATGCTTAAGTTAGCGAAGATTAATGAAGTAATCTGAGTATTAACTGGGAGAGGGTGTGATTACCGAAGTGTTTTTAAGAAACTTAGTTCCGATAGGTGGATTTGTATTTTGCAGAGCATTAGCTATTGTGTATTTTTCGATGCCCTCATTTGTGTAAATAAGGCAGTATTTATAGAGTTTTGTCCTGGTTCATGGCTCGAGAAAGTAGGTATGGCATGTCTGTTTCGAGTTGACAGCAGGTATGGCGTCTCTTTTGAGTTGACATCATGTATGGCGCGCCTCCTTTGAGTTGACAGGACTGCAGGGTTAGGCAGCTGATTGGACACCACCTAGGATTTTACCTTGTGGCCTTCGGGCCGCTGGTCCCGGACCAAACTGGGTTAGTCTCATTCACTAGGGAAGAGCGAGTCGGCTACCTGGGGAAGCCTAGGTCGAGGAGGCACAGTTGAAGGTCCCTAGTGATGGTCGGGATGGACCAATGCGGATGCAAGGCTTTTTAGACCAATTGCTAGGCTTGAATCGTCTGGCCGAGTTGGGATCGACCCTCGGCGAGGCGTGTTGCCAAGTCTTGGGCGTGGCCGACCGGATGAGCCGCCATGTAAGCTTTGAGTTGTCGCGTGGGATGCCACGTTACCCTAATTAGTACCATAAACGCTTGGCCCAATAAGCACAAGTAGACTAACCATGCTAACATTTTGCTTCCATGCTCTGTACACGAACAAGTAAAGATAACCGCAAATGCAAAATCCTTAGCACGCTTATACTACTTGGTCCGAGGGGTATAAGTAAACTAATTATGCCTCACTCATACATTCCATCCGCGCGGCCATAAAAACTTGGCTCGAGGAGCACGAGTAGACTAACCATGCTTATGTTTCACTTACACGCTTCATCCACACCAGTGAGCATAATCGCAAGGCACTAACCCCAGCCAGCACTACCCGCCCGGCCTGGGGGCCAACTACAAACACTCAACCCGACACTATTCCCAGACTCTTAAGTTTCACTATGTTTAAGGTAAACCATAAACATGGTTTAACTGGGGGGGGGGGGGGGGGGCATACTACGGACAGCCGTCCCGCACATTTGGCTTAATTAAATAGCCCAATTTAATTCAAAATCAGGACCCAGTTGTCCTACCGACATTTTAAAAAATAAACTTGCCCGATTCACCCCGGTTATACTTTGTTATTTTTGAAAATTGCAAGCTCACACTTAGTGGACTTTCAGATTCTAATCTTCAAACAAGTCCCAAGCTGTTTACACTTGAAATGTTTTTCAAAATCATAAGTGACCGGCCAGGTCCAGTTTGAAAGAGTTGTCTTATATGATGGTCGGGCTTAACACTTGGTAAAATTTCTCAAGTTTTAGCAAGTCAACAAGCATTCATGTCTACCCAAACTGAAGCAAAGAAAAGAGAACACAATGGAATTCAAATGTAAATTTTATTAATAATTCGAGAGAATTACAATGGAAATTGAATTTATATTTCATTAAACTCAAAAATTATATGGTTATATCCTAACTTGCTATAGCTCAGACGGCGGCCTGGAAGGCAGACCAGGCAGCTCCCCTTCTAGAGGCCCATTGGCAGGCTTGTGGATAGCTCTCCCCGATGGCTGTTTTGCGGCTGAATCATCTAAGGCTCCAAATTTATAGCCTCTGGATCCACCAAGAGATCCATAATCAGCTTCATGTCCATCCCCTCTTGGTGCCCCGGTGGACTGCCCACTCGAAGACCTGCAGGACCTGGTCAGCAGAAGCATCAAGGATCATTTCCTTGTACTCGACGGAGTCCTTGAACTCTTCCACTGCCTTTGTCGCCTTCTCGCCAGTCAACTTCAGCTCACTCGCATAACTGGCCTCCCTACCCTTCCGAGTCTCCCACTCGGCTTCTAGCTGCCGGCTCAGGGTTACCACTGCGGCCTCTGCCTTCACGGCCCTTGACTGGGCAGCCTCTGCCCCAATGGCCCTCACCTCAGCCGCCTTCAGTTTCAGGGAAAGTTTCTTCTCCCTCTCAGCTGCTTCCACAATGGCCTCCTTCAGCTACCGCCTCAGGTTGGCAACTTCCTGGATGGCCCAGCCACTACCTCCACTGTGGCGTTGGCCCCCTAGAATGAGCCAGCTATCCAACTCACTGCTTACAACAATTTACCGAACATAGTCAGTAAAGGAAAAAATGAAATAAAATTCAAGAGTTAAAAATGAGGAATGTGATACCTGCACCATCTAGTTGGCAGTATTCAAAGCACAAACATGGTAAGGAGTCTGGCTAATGTCTGCCTAGTCCCCGCCCCAACGGCAGACTATTGAAGAGAGCCCAGACTCCGGCCTTTCCTCGGCCTTCTAACATGGAACTATTAGTGATATGCCTAAGGATCCAATCATAAATCGTACTCTATTATTAGTTGTGGATAAGGTTGTTCGGAAAAACTGACATTCACCTAATTTAGATAATTATAATGTCTTGCTAGAGGCCGCTTATAACTTATGGGCCGAAAAGGAGTTTTGGGCCTACTGCTAATGTTAGGTGAACCTACAGGGTCGCACACTAAGCGAACTGGGCTTATAATGTATTGGGACAGATAGCTAGGGTTTCCTTATTCTCTTATATCTCTGATTAAAAGGGGGGGATTATAAAAAGAGGTACATACGCCTTTTTGTCTAACCTTATTTTACCGCAAGGTCGAAAGACTTAAAGAAAATAAACCAAAGAATTGAACTAGCACATATAAGGCTCGGGCTCAGTTCGTGTGCATAGATACCAGTAGAGGCGTGACGATTGACACACTGATCCAGATGCAACTGTTCTTCTTATCTCTATCGAAATTCATTCAGGTATAATTGATCTTCTATTTCGGTTTCAATATAAGCATGGCTCCTGGGAATCAGATAAATTATTTTTAAATTTCGCATCAATTTTCAATCCGAAACCCTACAGTGGTATTAGAGTTTGGCTTACGATTTATTGAAATCCAAATATTATATATAAATGATATATATTAGTTTTGATTAGAATTAGCGATCTGTGGTTTGATATGTGTATGAGATATGTGTATATGATCGCATGTCTTAATCTATATTTAATTTTCATAATTTGTTATAAACATGATTCACGATTAGGGTTTATATGATTAACATGTTATAACCTGTGAACACAGTTAGGGTTAATAAATAATTATTCTGAATAATAACATGTGGTGAATACAGATTCAGTTATGGTTTATATCAGTTAATTCGATTAACCTGGATATATGGTAAATTGGGGTTTCAGATTAATATGATTAATCTGAGGGGTGCTGCCCCTAATACCCCGCGAGGGGCGCTTCCCCTCGACCCCGCAAGGGGGTGCAACCCCCTTGACCGCCGCATGGATTACGTACAGTATTTCGAAAAATCTGTCTCCCCTCCTCAGCTACACTCACTACCTCAAAGTTCTTATTTTGGGCCATCTAGTGGGCACTAAGAGTGGTTGAAACTAAAGAAGAGATTGGAAACACAGCTTACTTGGCAAAGAACCTAAAGAAGGTTGGCGGTTTTTGGCAATGCAAGCTTTCTCTGGCGAAAGACACTGCAGATCTCAGAAGGGGAAAAGTAAAAACGAAGGGCGCTAAACACTTTTTTAATGCCCCAACCTCACGATTGGGGCTTCCCCTCGGTAATCTAACGGCTATTAAGTGAGTTGTATTCCCACGTCTGCCAAGAAAGAGCCATTATTATGCAACAATTAATGGTATCAGGAGACGTGTGAAGTACATCTCATTAAATACTCTGAAAAGGCATGCCCACATGATAAGGAAACTCAAATGGTACGCATCCAACAAGGCACGTCCCATCAGCCTTGGACTTAACCCCATTTGTAAACGTGCCAAATTCCTCCCTGATGTCATAAAGATGATCGAACTTGGAGCCTACCGGCCCATTAAGGTACCCCACCGGGCTGGGGGGTATTGATGGGGATCGTCTTAAATTAGGGTTAGGGTTTCTACCTTGGCACTAATTAGGGCAACGTGTTATCCTACGTGGCAACCCAATGCTTGCGTGGCAACATAGTATCCGATTGGCCATCGTCAAGACAGCAACTCGTCTAGCCCACAGACAGCTCAAAACTCAGAAGGCAGATAGCCGATCGGCCTCGCCCAAAGAAAGATCGGCCTCACCATTTGGCCTCCAGAAGGTTAAAGCCCAGAGAAGGATTGGCACCCGCATTTGGCATTCAGAAAGCACAAGCTCGGCCTTCGGCCTCCAAAAGCCCTTGCACCCACATCAGCCTAGCCGGACCAACACCGTCAGGAACTCCCAAACTATGCGTCCTCTGCCCAGGCCTACCCAGGTAGCGGATCCGCTCTACCCCATCAATCGGGCTCAGCCCTGCCTGGTCTGGGTCCAACAGCCGAAAGCCATAAAGCAAGTTCTCAGACATAGTCTAATCAGCCGCCTAACCCTGTAGCCCTGTCAAATCAAAGGAGGCGCGTTATACCTGCTGTCAACTCACAGCAGGCGCATCATGCCTACTTTATCGAGTTGTGGGCTAAGGCAAGCTATACAAATACCACCTCCTCCACACAGAGAATGGGGCTTTGAACTGCTATTCTGTTCTAAACATAAAACAAAGCCAATACTCTCAGCGGTAAACCCACCGGAACAGTAGAGACTCTTTCAAAACTACACTCAAATACTTCGGTAATCCCTTCCTTCTCCCACTTAACGTCCAGATTATCATCTTAATCTTCACTAACTTAAGCATCGGAGAGGGGAAGTGTTGCCCGTGTTTCAGGTTTACTGGCTCTTGCCGACGTGTGTCCGACTGGAAATGGGGTTTAGACTTGGTCAAAGATCATTATGGTCACAATAGGGGGATTACAACAAACCAAGATTGTCGAAAATGTTTCAGAACTAGAAATTGCTGCTGAAAAATTATAATAATGGTGTTGTTGAATCTACTTCAAATTTTTTTGAATACTTGGATGGGGTGCTTAGCTAGGTCAAGAAGTGTCTTTTCAAAAAATTGACCCCAGTAGAACAACAAACCAATTAAATGAGAACAACAATCCTGTAAGTGGATTCACTTTGGATATCCTGCCTTCACGAATATAGAACTTATTGGAATATTAAGTGTTGAAATCCCAAATGCCAACATCCCTGGCCTAGTTCACACAATACACTATTGTGTAAGGCCATTTCTGTAGCTCCCAATATTTGAAGAATGGCAATCAGCAAACTTTAATGGCACTTAGGTCCCTGCTGCCAATGAATGACTGGCTCCCTTGCTTCCTGGTTCTTACTTCAAGTTTGTTGGTGAAAAGATTACTGAAGGTGCAGATGCTCCTTATCCCACAATTGAACCTATCATACATGATATTATTGAAGATGAGGTTGCACTTGAGACTCCTATTGTTGGTTATATATCTGCTACTGATAATCTAGTTCTATCTTCACAACTTGCTATTAAAGTTCCGATCTCTACTGCCTTTCATCCATACCTTACTAAAGATCTTCCTATTCAAGAAATGGCTTTAAAAAGAAAGCAATTTATTGACGAGATGACCAACCACCTCCTAGATGTTGTGTTTCACTCAGTTGAAATTTCTGTGAAGTCGATTCTTGCATAACTTTCATAGGGAATTAAATCTGTTCGCATCCCTTGATTGCTGTTAAACATATTGCTGTTCAGCCCTTGTCTGCTATTCTTGTTAATGGTATTTTTCCTGCCACTGATGGATCTGTGTTTGTTGTTGATCCAATCTTGTCCATTCCACCACTGCCTGATGATGAATCTCCTCAGACATTATCTGTTGAATTTACCCTTGCTGATCACACTGTGGTTGTTGAAACTCCTGCTATTCAAAATCTGCTTACTACTAAAAATGTTCCCACTAATGTGCCAACTATTGCTGCTAATGATGATGCTTCTTCAAACATTGCTCATCATGATACTCCACATTCTACTACTATAATTTCCAACCTTTTGTCTGTCGATGTTGTCCTCACTACTATTAACAGACAACAAGTGATAAGTGAACTTCTCAAGAATTTAATAACCTATGTTACAGGACATAAAGACATAGTAGAGATGCTACTTGACCAGGTTCATGAGATTACTGATGAATTTATTACAAGTCAAGAGGCTGATTCTGCTGAAGAATACTTTGCTGCCCATTCACTCACTCCTACTACTACTCCATTGTCTGCTCCTGCTACTGATAAGCCTCTAATCGTGATCATGATTCAACTGATGCTAAACTCGATGAAGTTGCTATTATCTCTCTTGAACTGACTGCTGCTAACAGGGAGGTGATCCCATCCACAAATTCACATTCCGGCATATGTGACAAAGATCAATACATTGGCAATAACATCATTGTGAAGAAAAAAACTCAACTTGCTACATCATCTTCTCAAGTGCGCATTACTGCTGCCGCTCATAAATCTTTGTTGCCAATTCTTACCCTTATTACTCTCCCTGAGATTAGTGCCATGCTTACTAAAGTTCAAAAGATCAATGAGTCTATGGACAATGACCTTATAGCACTATGTAAACAAGCAGACAAACAAGTCCAAGAAGTTAGCAATGTCAAGCATGAATTTTCTGCGACTAAAGAATATCAATTCAACTTAGGAGTCCACACTAACAACATTGAATAATCTCTAAAGGTGGTTCTCAACAAGAAATGATCTGGAAGTAGCTAAGCTCCATTAACATTGCTCCTTGTCAATTTACAAAATCATAAAATCATAATTGTGATGTGAATTTATTAAAATTTCCAAAAAACAATACCTTTAATTAATTAAACCGTTTACGTAGTTTACACTATTGAGTATTCCTCCCACTGTGCCCAAAAAAATGACAAAATCACCTAATGTACTCAAATTAAGAAATACTATTTTTGAATAAAGAAATATCTTACACCATATAAAATCTAATTATCTCATTAAAACTCTTAATCTTTAAATATAAGACATATAAACTCGTTGATTTTTGTGTTTGGTCATTTTCTCAGCACAAAAAAAGTTGGACTTTGGTCATTTTTTTGAGATGAAGGGAGTACATTAATACCATGAAAAACATTGACAATATTTCAAATTCTACGATTTCACAAATTAACTAGGAAAAAAATTCAAATCTATTTTGTTGCGACTAGTATATGTATAGAGGTGATGGAAGATTCTGAAGCAAATGGAATGTTGTTTGTGCTAAGAGAGTCATGGGTTCTGGATGGGGACTTATATTAATATGTGACTAATAATGAGTTGAATTTTTGAGGAGATTTTTAGCTACATCAACAAGTTGATTGTTCTAGAAGTAATTTAGCATTGATGGTTGAGCATCTAATATTAAGTTACAATATTCCTCAATTTTTTTTCTTGTCAAGAGGAGGCCTTCCCTTGCTTGGTCGTATTGTTTGTAATTCTTTTGTCATCATTGTAAGCATAAGGCCTTGCCTTGCTCGGTCATATCGTTTGTAACTCTAGTTTTTTAAATTACAATATTATTTTATTTTCTGTTAATATTTTATCTGGAGTTATAATGTAATCAGAGATTTGTTTCACTTAAATATTCATGGCTTATGTATACATACATATTCATGGCCCTCCAAAGTGGTACAAATTCATTCGGAGTGTGAAACTCTGACCAGACAAGTGAACTTAACTTGAATGGATATTGATTGAAAAGTTACTTCTTTGATCAAACTGGTGCTTGATTTGTACTATGAGCATTGTCCTTTATTCTTGGGCGAAAAGATGCAAATCGATATTGATCATGATTCATGACGAAAAGTTACCTGATCTGCAGGTGCAACACAAAATTTATGGCGTGCTTCAACAAGGATAAAGAACAATGCTAGTAGAATCCCTACTGACGTAGCAGTAGTGGTGGGCATTGAATCCATGGTAATGTTAGTGATACATTCTGTTGTTACAGGGAGAATTTTCTGCTTTATTTAATAGAAGGTCTACTCTGCTGGTGTGAGAGTTTCCATGTATATTGGACTTTACTGCCTGAGTCAAAATTGGAGTTTACCGCTATTCTAAATCTAATTGCTTGTTAATTTGGAGTTTACCTCCATTAATGAGCCTAATCATGGCTTAGGTATGTACCCACACCTTATCTTCAATGCAATAGAACTGTTGACACATATCATAGCTCAGGTATGTACCCACACCGCCGTTTAGTATTTAGCTTTTTAAATTAAACGCATAACAATAGAACTGTTGACACATATTATGAGCAAGACTTGTTTGAATTATGTGTTGTGTTAGTCGCGCCTCACATTTAATGTCTTTCCACTTGGGTGAAAAGTATCTTGACTCATTTTTTGGGCACATTTTATATACCTATCTTTGTTCGATGAAATTGTTAGTTACTATATTACCTAAATCATTGTTTCCTTCTAGAGTGAGTTTGAAGTTCGTCTTAGTAAAGAGATTTGGATCTTGATCAAGGTCAGTGGGAAAAAAAAGGATAGTTTTAGTTAAGAAATTATAATATGAACCAGCTTTGGCTTTCAAGGCTCAAGTAAAAATTGTACTATCAAGAGTGCATTCAGACCAATGGGAGGAACTACTTAAGATTTGGTACTCCGAGGGTGGCTAGGTATGATGTATAATAAAATTAAAGACATATTGGGTTCATTTTAATGTAACTTCTAAGTCTTTATATTCTTCCCCATCTAGGAACTCAGTGACAAGTAAATATAGTTGAAGAAAACCGAGGATGATTCACAAGAGGGGTAAGAAGAGCTTTGCTGAAATTGTAAGATTAGGTATCTGTTTATTATTTATTTTTACAATCAAAATTGAATATTGTAACCAAATGCAAGAGACGAGATTTTTTTTCAAAATGGAGGAAACAACATTCTAAATTTTGTCTCACCTGGTCATGCTACATCATCAAAAAAACATTTAGTATCATCAACTTTGACGTCTGCATGACAACCTATTCAGGTAATTAACTGTTTTTTTAAAATTACTTCTTCTAAATTCAATGAGTAATAAGTTGCACATTAAAAAAATGATAAAAAGCATTTTCACACTAATCTGTAAACTGATTTATAGATTAACTATTTGATTTTGATATTGGTCTTTTTTATTCTATTTTAAAATAAAAGGAATTGTGTAATGACATTTAGGTCAATGCCTAGCTATATTTGTTTGACTAATGTTTCTGTTAAAAGTACGTAGCGGAAGTTGTTTGTATATTTATTGAATTAATAATTGATTACAAGAGAGGGGTATATATAGTA
>JAUMHB010100164.1:0-10299 GCA_032359685.1 Pittosporum tobira
CACACGTCATATTTATTAACTTTGAACATCATATATTTTGATATACGAATGTTATTTCATTTTCAGAGGGGATAGAAAAGTTGACTTCAAGTCAACTGTTCCTTTTATTTTCAATGTTATTGTTATAATATTAGTAATATTATTATGTTATTATTTTTATTAATATTATTATTATCATTATTATTATCATTATTATTATTATTATTATTATTATTATTATTATTATTATTATTATTATTATTATTAATATTATTACTAATGTTATTATTATTATTATTATTATTATTATTATTACTAATGTTATTATTATTATTATTATTATTATTATTATTACTAATGTTATTATTATTTTTAACTTTATTAGTATTATTATTATTATTATATGTTATTATGATACTTATTGTTTATTATTTAAGGTTATATTTGTTATTATTATTATGATTATAGTTATAATTATAATTATAATTATTATCATTATCATAATTATTATTATTATTATTGCTATTGTTATTATTATTATTATTTATTATTTACTTTTATTAAAATATTTTAGAAGGATATTTACAAAACTGCCCTTCTATGTGATTTTACCAAAATACCCCTGATGGCAAATTACTAAAATACCCTTCTGCCTAAATGACAAAAATACCCTTATGTCATAATTACCAAAATACCCTTCTGTTGAATTTATAGAAATACACCTCTACAGTAAATTACCAAACTACCCTTAGGGTAATATTTACAAAAATACCATTGATGTATTATTTACAGAAATGCCACTGCAGTGTTATTCACAAAAATACGACTGCTGTAATATTTACAAAAATGCCACTGCTGTATTATTTACAAAAACGCCATTACAGTGTTATTTACAAAAATGTCATTGCTGTATTATTTACAAAAATGCCACTGCTGCATCATTTACAAAAATGCCACTGCAGTGTTATTTACAAAAATGCCACTACAGTACTAATTACGAAAATGCCACTATAGTACTATTTACAAAATTGTCATTAACCCGTATTTACTACTATGCCATTAAGTTGGAAAATTCATAAAGAGCATGTTAAATTTTATTTTAACTTTGAAAATAAATTTTCTTAAATTAGAAAATATTTTATTTAATTAAATTCTATTTTATTTAAATAATAAAATAGAATATTTAAGGAATATTATTTCAAATTCCTTCCGATGATTTGAACATCATCACGATGTAATTACACATTTTATTTACTGTCATAAAATGTTGTATATTTTTTATATGAATATTATATTCATATTATCTCTAAACAAGGATCCGATGAAGTATTTTAAGATTGAGAATAGCCCGTGATAAATATGAGGAATAATTGGAAAGAATAAATCAAATGACGAATTATCAAATAATAACAATTTTGCCCTTTGAAATTTTGTGTGCGCTTATTTCATTTTAAATTAGAAGAACTCCAAGATGCTTAGGATTATTTTGCAAGTGAGTGACCTATTTTAAAAACGACGATACTAACGTTTAAATCTTCATTAAGGTAAGTTTATTATTCCCCACTTATGTATAAGATATTGTTCACTTATACATGCAAATTATTCAGCTTTTCATACGTATGATTATAAATTTCATTATACGTATTTGCCATGATTGTATAAGCTTAACTGCTTGTACATTAATTATTGTTCAAGTTTAATTCTTGAACTTGTTTAAAGTTGTTATGCATATCTACCATGTATAACATTTCATGTCAAACGTTTATCGTATTCATGATAATTTGAGATCGAATATTGAACATAGCTAAAGATCGGTGTGCCGGGACCGTACATGGTTAATTCATGTAGCTGTGATGTATACGGGGCACGAAATGTTAAACTTGACTTTGTGTCAAAGAGAACTTTATGACAAAGTGTCATTAAATTGGTGTTCAATCATTCACATCATTAATTGTTAAATGACATGATGTTACATTTACTCGTATATTATGCATGCTTTGATAGAATTCATATTAAGCTCGTGAATTCAAAAAGTTAAGTTTACGATTAAAAACTACATTGTTTTATACTTTTGACTAGAAGATCATTTTATTCAAAAATAGAATAATTTCTTGCTGTGTTTTATAAACCTTTCAGAATCCGTAGAGTGAGAATAATCCTCAAAGGGAAAAAGTAAAGTAGAATATTATTAGAATGTACCAGATTTGTCTAACTAGATGATGCATTTGAATAATTGTACGACTTCTGTTCGTACCGAACCCTGTTATGTAAAACCTTATTTATTAATTAAAGCATTATGCTTCCACTGTGTATATTTATTTATTCATATGTGAGATCTTATTGTAAGATATAATAGGGATAGTCGTCAAAAGTTGATAACTCAAAATGCTAAGAATGATATCTGACGACCTAGTTTCCACGTGGATTCGGTGTTGGAAATTTAAGGGTGTTACAGTTGGTATCAGAGCTATAAGTTATAAAAAATCCTTAGATCCAAGCATTAAGAAAAACTCTAATTAGCTTAAGAGCGTAAATTGCATCTACGATTCGAATATACAAATCGTAAAGACCTTATGAACAATCCCAATAAGTTTAAAAACTATACCAATGAATTAACACTTATGTTAAAATTTGTAGATGTGATATATTCCAAAAATCGTAGCAATCAGCCAACTTCCTAGTTACGAAATTCCCAAAGAAGAACCTGACCTAGATCTTGAGTCGGAAGAAGAACTTGACCTAGACCTTGAATCCGAGGAAGAAGAACCCGTAGTGAGAAATTGATTAAAAACCACTGAAGATGGGCGAGAATATTGGGTATAGCCATGGCACATCGATAGCGAGGAAGTACTATATAATATGGGGTACTATCTAAACAACGATGATGAATGGGACAAGGACATGAGGTCCTACCTGAAAAATTATGACCAGTCTAATAAAGACAAACAGGTCAAACCATATATATACTTAGAATTAGAAATGTTTTCCCTAAAATCGTAGCTAACCTACTTTAAAACCTTGTTGTAGATTGATCAACATTTATTTTATCTATGTTTTTTTGTGATTATTCTCTTGATTTACTATAAAAATGCATGGATTGGGCTTACATATCCAAGTGATTAAATTGTGTCTATGGTTACTGGGCTTCTATTGCAAAGAATTGGGCTTGAAAAGGCCTATTTCGGAGAAAACATCAAGTTTAACCTAATCCCGGACGGACAAGGATTGCCAGAATTGAAGCAAGAAGCAAAAACCACATTCTAGGAGACCTTACAGCCAAGCTTACGACCGTAAACTTGACCGTAAGGTGGGCATATGGCCGTATTGTTGGTTATAAGGCTGGCCGTGAGGTTTTATGCGATTTCTGTTCACTTTCCCAAGAAGTTTTGACCTACGCGATTTTGGGCTTTTCTAAGGTATTTGACATGAATTGAAGGATGACAAACCTAATTTAGTCAACTTGTGATTAGTTCCATGATTGAAAGCTATATAAACCCCCTCCTAGCTCAGATTTCAAGAACTTGGATCGTAGAACACAAAGATGGGAAGATTAAGAGCTCAAGGAGGTGGAGACCGGAAGGCTGTCCATGACATATTCCCACCAACTTCTCAATAGGTTTATCTATCTTTTTATTTATTTTTTATAATTTAATTATGTTCTACACACTCTTGTACTAAGACTAGATGGATCTTGCCCATGAGTAATTAAAGTTATCATTTTTATCATGCTTTTAATGGATCTGTTTATTGTGAGGTATGTCTTATGAGTTTAATGCTTCTAAATAAATAACTACTATTTAGATGATCTCTTGTCATATAATTGAAGCACCGAGAAGACTAATGAGAGCAAATTGAGACATAACCATAGGTTAAACTTTGCTAGAGATAGTTCAAGGTGACTTGTGCGGTTTCTTTAGTAATTATACGTAAGTTAATGAATTCGGAAATTTCCAAAGAACTTAATGCTTTTCAAATTATTTAAATCTCACATGGAGACTATGGGACTGGTAAGTTGAATTAGGGATACTATAACTAGAGATAGAGTAGCTATCTAAAATTGGAAAATTTTATTATCACAACAGATAAAATCTATGACTTGCATGGTAAATCGATTGGTTTTAATTATGAAAGGGTAAGTGAAATCAAAATCTTAGTACTATTTTCTCTATTTGATAAAACTTAATTTACTTTTGTTTAGTCATTAGTTATTTAATTAGTTAAATTCTAGTTTAAAAATCAAACCTTTATTTATTTGTTAGGAAAGAAAAGAAATTCTTAGTTGGTACATAGTTGTCATAATTAGTCCTCGTGGGATCAATATTTTTTATATTATAACTTGACTATTGTACACTTGCATTTTTTATCGACCAAGTTTTTGGCATCGTTTCCGGGGACTAATTTTATTACAATTATTATAGAATTAGAAATACTTTTCTTAATCTAATTTTTATTTTTATTTTGTTTCTTTTATTTATCACTTTGTTGCTTGTGTAGACTTGATAGCTCAGGTATAGGTTCAGTGCATGCTATGAAGGAGTCAAGGCAGAAACTTCGCAGACTTTGATTCGGATCCCAAAAGAACTCTACAAAGGTGATTGAGGGACAAGAATCTGGTTTGAGGAAATCTAAATTCAACCTTTGATTCTACAGAGATGACCGAAGAACCACAAGAATACACAATACAAGGAGGCGAAGAAGATATCGTTTTGCCAAAGAAGACGATGGGCGAGTTTACCATGCCCTCATTCTAGGATTGCTCATCAAGTACAAGGTCTGCAATCCAAGCAAATACTTTTGAACTCAAACCAGGACTGATTCACATGCTTCAGAATGTAGGGCAATTTCATGGGTTACTTAATGAAGATCCAAATCTCCACTTGCAGAATTTCCTCAAAATCTGCAACATGATCAAATTCAATGGAGTCTCTGATGATGCGATAAGGCTCATGTTATTTCCATTCTCATTACGTGAAAAGGCTAAATCACGGTTGACTTCACTACCTACAGGTTCTATCACCAATTGGGAGGAGATGGCCCCAGAAATTTTTAAGTTGATATTTCCCTCGTTCCAAGTCAACCAAGATGCGGAATGACTTTACCACCTTCATACAACTAGATGGTGAATCAATATGTGAAGCGTGGGAGAGATTCAAAGAATTAATTAGAAAATTTCCACATCATGGTTTGCCAGTCTGGATGCAAGTACAAACATTCTATAATGGGATACATCTAACCTTGTGAATTATGATAGACACTATGGTTGGTGGGAGAATTAACCACAAATCACCTGAAGAGGCCTTCGCTTTGATGGAGGAAATGGCTGCCAATAGTTATCAATGGCTATCCGAGAGATTCTTACCAAAGAAGGCAACTAGAGTGCATGAGGTGGAAACCATCGCGGCACTAAATGCGAAGATAGATGCACTTATCAGGATAATAAACTCCTAAACAAATAAGATTTCAAGGATCTAGGGAGTTTTATGCGATTTTTGTGGTGGAGATCATGCAAGCAATGACTGCCAAGTTGGTAACACTTTTGCCACTAACAACACTAACTATGTCTCAAATTTTGGCAGATCGCAGAATAATCCCTACTCAAACACATACAATCCGGGGTAGAAAAACCATTCTAATCTACAGTGGGGCAGATAGAATCAAGCTACAAGACCACCTCCTCCACAAAATATGGAGAAACCCCATTCGTATTTAGAAGACTTGATTGGAAAGTTGGCCCAAACAGTTGATGAAGGCTTGAAAAACACTAATGCATGAATCCAGCACACAGAGGCCGCCGTTAGAAACATTGAAAAGCAGGTGGGCCAAAGCACAACAATTGACGATGAGGCCTCATGGTTCTTCACCAAGCAATACTGAGAAAAATCCAATGGATCAAGCAAAAGCCATTACGCTAAGAAGTGGTAAAGAATTGAAGGAGACAGAAAAGAAGACTGAATAAGAACCAAAAGAGAAAAATGAGGAAGAACAAGAGCCGACAAACATACAATACTCATCTTCTGAGAAAGAAAAGAAGAAGTCAACCCCAAATCCTTATACTTCTCTAATTCTATATCTAGGGCGACTCGTCAAGAAGAATCAAAATTCAACCTAGTTTTCTAAATTCATAGAGGCATTCAAGAAACTTCATATCAACCTTCCCTTGGTTGACCTCCTCACTCAGATGCCAAACTATGCGAAGTTCTTAGATGATATTCTTTCAAATAAAAGGAAACTGGATGATGGTGTGACCATGAAGCTGAACGAAGAATGTTTTGCTATGTTTCAGAACTAGCTACCGCCGAAACTGAAGGCTCCAGGGAGCTTTACTATTCCTTACCAACTAGGCGATGTGCAGGTCGACAAGGCATTATGTGATTTGGGCTCACGTATAAATCTAATAACATACCTGGCCTACATGAGGCTTAGGGTTGGAGAGATCAAGGACACTACAGTATCCCTTTAATTAGCAGATAGATCAATCAAATATCGTAGGGGTATTGTGGAGAATGTGCTAGTGAAGGTAAATATATTTATTTTTCCAGTCGACTTTGTGGTGCTTGAAATGGAAGAAGACGTCGATGTGCCAATTATCTTGGAGAGACCTTTCCTAGCAACCGGAGGGGCCTTGATAGATGTAAGAGAAGGAAAATTGGTGCCACGACTAAGCAAAGATAAAGTTAAGTTCAATGTTATGAAGACAAAGAAGTATCATAGTGAAAGAAACGATGTGTGGATGATTGACGCTATAGATTAGGAAATGGAACATATCTTTAATCTAACCAGTGCAGGTGATCCACTTTTGAACTCTATAGTGTAGGAAATCGAAGAAGGATTTAGTTGCAATGAAGAAGAAGAAGCTCTTAAATAGTTACATGCAATTAAACCCTGGCCGAGGTCCCTGGAGCTGAAATATAGTGACCTAATGACAGGGAATTTCAAGCCACGACCATCAATTGAGGAACTACACACCATGGAATTAAAAAGTTTACCTCCTCACTTGAAGTATGATTTCCTAGAGGGTACTAAATTGCATGTTATTATTTTTTTTTCATTGATAGGTGAGAGGGTTTTAAGAGATCACAAATGAGCAATTGGATGGACATCAAAGGAATTAGTCCTTCAGTTTGTATGCATAAAATTTGAATGGAAGAAAAGTATAAACCAGTCATCTAACCACAAAGGAGACTCAACCCAAAGAAGCTAGAAGTTGTAAAGAGGTGATCAAGCCACTCGATGCAGGGATCGTTTTCCCAATTTCTGATAGTTCATGTGTAAGCCCAATACATGTAGTACCCAAGAAAGGAGGTATGACGGTCATGTACAATGAAAAGAATGAATTGATTCCTACCAGAACCATCACCGGGTGGAGAGTATGTATAGATTACCGAAAATTGAATGGCGCTACTCAGAAAGACCATTTTCTTTACCTTTCATAGACCAAATGCTTGAAAGACTTGTGGGATACGCGTATTACTACTTTTTAGATGGGTATTCTGGATACTTCCAATTTTTGATTGCTCCGGAAGATCAAGAAAAGACCACCTTCACATGCCCATATGGAACATTTGCATATAGAAGGATGCCCTTTGGCCTATGCAATGCACCAGTACATTCCAAATATGCATGATAGCCATATTTTCAGAAATGATGGAAAGTTGTATTGAAATCTTTATGGTTGACTTCTCTATGTTTGGATCCAGTTTTGACAAGTGCTTACACAATCTGAAACTGGTTTTACAGAGGTGTGAAGAGACGAACCTAGTATTGAATTGGGAGAAGTGCTATTTTATGGTACAAGAAGCCATTGTGCTAAGCCACAAGATCTCAGAAAAAGGAATTGAAGTTGATCGGGCAAAGATTGAAGTGATTTTGGTTTACCTCTGCCAACTTTTGTGAAGCTACTTCGAGGATTCCTAGGACGTGTAGGATTTTATACAAGATTCATTAAAGACTTCTCGAAGACTGCTAAGCTTCTATGCAAATTATTGGAAAAGGATGCGAAATTTGATTTTTTCAATGAATGTTTGAAAGCATTCCTCACCTTAAAGGTGAAGCTAGTTTCAGCTCTAATTATAACAACTCCAGATTGGACATTGTCGTTTGAGCTAATGTGTGATGCTAGCGATACCTCAATCGGTGCTGTGTTGGGATAAAGGAAGGATAAGGTTTTTCGAGCCATCTACTATGCAAGTAGGACATTGTCAGGAGCTCAACTGAATTATGCCACTACGGAGAAGGAAAATTTAGTGGTTATATTTGCTTTTAATAAATTTCGCTCTTATCTTATCGGTTCAAAAGTTATTATTTTCATAGATCATGCAGCTCTCAAGTATCTACTCCAAAAGAAGGATGCAAAACCCAGACTTATTCGATAGATCCTTATGCTACAAGAGTTTGAGCTGGAGATCAAGGATAAGAAGGGGACGAAAAACCTAGTGGCCGATCATTTGAGCAGACTTCCAAACGCTCCTAACGACGAAATTCCAATTAGTGAGAAGTTTCTGGATGAGAATGTATTTCAGATATAAGATAATCTTCCCTAGTATGTAGATATCATGAATTATTTGGTAAGCAAGGTACTACCACTAGACTATACATATCAGCAGAAGAAAAGGTTCTTTTCTCTCCTTATAATTTTTATTTGGGATGAACCTTACTTATTTACAATATGTGCAGGTGGTATCATTCGGCATTGTGTTTCAAACGATGAGATTGCTAAAATTTTATATAATTTTCATGATGGGCTAGCTGGTGGCTATTTTGGTTTGAACAAAACTGCTTTGAAAGTTTTGCAGTCTAGTTTTTATTGGCCGACCTTGTTCAAGGATGCCTTCATTTATGTTAAAGGCTGTGACAAATGCAAAGAATGGAGAACATATCAAAAAGGAATTAGATACCATTAAATAACATCTTCGAGTATGAAGTTTTTGATGTATAGGGTGTTGATTTTATGGGACTATTCCCACCTTCCTTCGGTAACGAATATATCTTAGTAGCGGTGGAGTATGTATCAAAATGGGTAGAAGCCGCCACTTTTCCAACATGTGAGGCTAAACATGTTGTTAAATTCTTGAAGAAGAACATATTCACGCGATTTGGATTGCTAAGGGCCATAATAATTGACCAATGTACGCACATCAATAATTGACAATTTGCGTCACTCATGCAGAAATATGGCGTTACCCATAAAATTGTTTTTGCTTATCACCCCCAGACCAGTAGGCAAGTGGTGGTCTCAAATAGAGAACTTAAGCACATATTGGAAAAGATAATGAGTTCTAATCGGAAGGACTGGTCAAACAAATTGGATGATGCGTTGTGGGCATATAGGACTGCATTCAAAATGCCAATCGGGATATCAGCATTCCGCCTTGTATACAACAAATCTTGTCACGTTCCAATGGAATTGCAACACCATGCTTATTCAGTGTTATAATTTTGACCTCAAGGCGGTGGGCGAGAAGAGATTGTTATAAATAAGTGAGTTGGATGAGCTTAGACATGATTCCTACAAAATTGCTAGGATTTACAAGGAAAAGACGAATAAGTGGCATGATAGCCACATTATGCGTAAGGAATTCAAAGTGGACGATAACGCTTTATTATACAATTCCCGTATTCATTTGTTTTCAGGTAAATTGAAGTCGCGATGGAGTGGTCCATTCTGGATCACAAACGTTTTCCCCAACGGTACGGTAGAATTGACAAATTTGACGGGAGAATTCTTCAAAGTAAATGGCCAACGACTCAGGCACTATCATGGGAAAGATTTTGATCCTCTTAACATCATTTTGACATTGAAGAGTCCAACCTAATCTTGAAACGTGGAGGAAGTTGGGCTAGCAACTTTAAAATGAGCGCTTCTTGGGAGGCAAACCAAGCTATATATACTCTATAAAAATGTGCAATTTTTCTTTAATTTTAACCTTGTTTTAGTTTTTTTTTTTCAAATATTTTTGTAGGTTTAGACTTTGGGATACACAAGGAATTTTTAGCAAAAAGAATGGACACAATCGGACCACGGGGCTGGAATCTACAAAAGTCAAACCAAAAGTCAAACTAGGCCACCTTACGGTCGGAAGGCTACCCGTAAGGTAGCCTGACCGAGCATATAAGGCTTCGTTTGGGTTGGCAACTCATTTATGCGAGAAAGTTTAGCCATTTCGGAGGGGCGGCAGCTCTGCCCGATGACGCTTGCCCAGAGACCTGCATCTATGCAAGGGGCAACGCTGAGGGCAAGGGTGACTTTGGTCTCGTTGCCTCAAAGTCGCACTTTTGGCTTTCATTATAGTGGCCTGGGTGTTCCGGAGGGGCGGCAGCTCT
>JAUMHB010100175.1:0-10299 GCA_032359685.1 Pittosporum tobira
TGTATACTTTAAAGTCTTGTGTATTTGTAAGTTATGAAGTTATTAATAAATTGACAACTCAAGTCAGAGTGTGGATGTCCAGATTTGGGAGTGTCATAGCTGACATATACTGACTAACTAGATGAACAACATAAGATATGTCAGGTCGAAAAATAGTGAGATAGATTAAGCTTCCCACCAACTGACGATGCAAAGTAGCTTCACTGAGATGAATGCCATCTGTAAGAGTGAACTTGACATTAGTCTCTAGAGGAATAGATACAACCTCATGATTAGTAATACCAACACGAGTAATCAAATCTAAAGCATATTTGGTCTGTGAAAGTCTATAACCAGAAGAGTCACAAGATAGTTCAAGACCCAAGAAATATCTAAGTGGACCCAGATCTTTCATTTCAAATTGTTGATTAAGAAATGTTTTAAGATTTATTATTCTTGAAATATCATTTCTAGTAATAATCATATCATCAACATAAAGGAGTAAAAGAACAATCCCACGATCAGTATGACGAATAAAAAGGGCATGGTCAAGAGGCTAGATGAAAAATGAATCTGACTAAGAACAGTGCTGAACTTAGCAAACCATGCTCGAGGTGCCTGCTTAAGCCCATAAAGAGCCCTATTAAGTTTGCAAACCTGGTGAGGAGAATAAAAAAACCCTAGAGGAGGTTTCATGTATATTTTCTCTTGCAAATCACTGTTAAGAAAAGTATTTTTAACATCCATTTGCCACAAATCCCAATGACGAGCTGCAAATATAGCAAGCAAGTTACGAACAGATGTAAGTCTAGCCACAAGAGTAAAAGTTTCTTCATAGTCGATTCCATATTCTTGAGTAAACATTCTAGCTACAAGTTGAGCTTTATATCTTTCCACTGTACCATCTGATTTAGTTTTGATCTTGTAGATCCATCTACAACCAATAGTTGTTTTCCCTGCAGGTAAAGTAACCATATCTCACGTATGTGTTTTATCTAATGCCTGTAATTTCTCAGTCATTACTTGCTGCCATAAATGATTAGTACTAGCTTATTGGTAGCTTCTTGGTAACTTTGAGGTTCATGTAAGGTTTGAATAACATAAGGCACATGATAATCATTAAGATGAGGTGGTGGTTGTCTTACCCAAATGGAAGGGCGAAGAGACTCAATAATTGGAGGATATGTAGAACCATCAGTGGAAACAGATTCTTGGGATATATTGTCAGGTGTAGATGAAGACAGTTGTGTGAGCTCAACGAAAGATCCTGCATTAAAATCATTACAAATATAACCCACAGAATCATTATTAGAAGATATCTCAAGAAAAGTATCAGTGAAATGAGAGACTATAGCATAAGTGTCTATCTCAAATGTAGACACAGAGGAAAACATTTTATGTTCCCAAAAATCGACATGACGAGTTATACGAAGTTGTTTTGATATTGGATTCCAACATCGATATCGTTTATGTTCAATACCATATCAAAGAAAATAACACAGACGAGAATGAGGTTCTAAATTTGTATCTTCGTGTGGTTAAAGAAGAAAAAAACAAACACATCCAAAAACTTTAAACAAATCATATGGAGGAGATGAACCATAAAATTTTTCATAGGGAGATTGATTTTCAAGAAGAACTGAATGAACTCTGTTAAAGGTATAAACAGCAGTGAATGCTGCTTCTCCCCAAAAATATTCAAGAATTGACCCAGCAATGAGCAAGGCACACATAGTTTCTAAAATGTGTTTGTGTTTGCGTTCAACATGACCATTATGTTGGGAGGTACCAGGACAAGATCTGTGTATAATGGTACCATTTGACACAAAAATTTGGAGCAAATCAATTTCTTTATACTCCATGGCATTATATGTGCGAAAAATTTTGACATTACGAGAAAATTGAGTTTTCACCATATTGGCAAAGTTTTTGTAAATATTAGCCAATTCAGAACGATTTTTCATAAGATATATCCATGTAAAATGAGAAAATCATTAATAAAAATAACATAGTATTTGGACCCTCCCATGGAAACATTGGGAGAGGGCCCCCGCATATCTGAATGAACTAATTCAAAAGGAGCAACATAAACTGAATCACTAATAGGTAAAAGTAAAATAGTTTTTTTAGCAAGTTTACATGATAAATAATCAAAATTTTTATTTTTGACAAAACTTAACAAACCACTAAAAATTAAAGGACACAACCTACTAAAGGAAACATGACCTAGTCGAGAGTGCCAAAAACTAGGACTTGAGCTAGACGAAGTAGATCTAACAATGAGATGTGATGCAGCTATCTTTTGAGGAATGTGAAGAGATGTGAGCTCAAATAACCTCCCACGCCTACGGCCTATCCCAAGAACCTGTCCCGTATGAGGGTCCTACACATGACAACCATAAGAGGAAAAGAACACATCAAAACCAAGTTCACATAATTGATCAACATATATAAGATTTAAATTGAGCTTAAGAATGAAATATGTATGAAGAAGAGACAAATTTTGAGAAAAAATGTGTCCACTTTTATGAACATTCATCATAGAACCATAGGCAATGTGAATACTTCTATGATAAATATTAGGGGTAAGATGAGAAAATAAAGTAAAATTATTGGTCATGTGATTATAGCAAGCTGAATCAAAAAACCAAGAATTACATGAGGCAGTAGAAGCACAATGAGGAATACCGATATGAGATAAAACATGTTGGATAATAGAGCTAAGGTCATTCACAACTATGGTAATAGGATGATCATTGCTAACATCAGTATTTGTTGTGGCAGCAACACGACGACCAGTACTTCTACTTTCCCTTTGCATTCTAAAACAGTTTGCGTATGTATGACTTGGTTTGTGACAATAGTTGCAAGTAAAAGTCCGTTTGGAATTAGTCCTCATAGTCCAATTACCTGGAGATCCAGGAATCCTGGAAGACTGGAGAGGTGCCTGAGGATGCGTAGCCAGAACATAATCAGTAGACAAGAAAGTATCGGTTAAATTGGGCTTAAGAACACGGAGACGAGTCTCCTCAGAAATAAGCTCAGAAACTGCATCATTAACAGATGGTAACGGAATAAGATGCACAAGGGATGCTCTAACTGGCTCAAATATCAGATCAAGATCCCTGAGAAACTGTGTAATACGCTGCTTGTCTCTGTAGGTTGTGTAGTGCTCAACATCTTTGGAACACTCCCATTTTGGTTCTGACAAAGCCAGTTGATCCCAAAGTGAATTCATCTGTGAAAGAAATTAAGTAATGGACTAGCCATTCTTTTGTCTTTGTTCTGCAATAGTACTCATGATCTGATATTGGTGGGAAAGTTCAGCAGTGGTGTAGGGCGTGGCCAAAAGGTCCCATATTTCTTTTGCAGTATCATATCGCTCGAACTACATGTTAATCTCTGGAATGGATAAGTTTGTGAACCAAGTGATAGCTCGATGATTTTTGCAATCCCAATCTTCGAGATGATCTTGGAATTTTTATTCAGTTTCATTTTGTTTTTTTACATTAATTTTGTTATCACATGTAATATATTTCCACACTTTTTTGCCTTTTAAGAAACTTTTCATGGTTTCGGACCACAAAAAATAGTTAGAACCGTTAAGAATGGTCTGAATTGGGGATGTAGTATCACTTTTATCCATTGATAATGCAAGTATGACAAAAAAAAATTGTAATTTACGACATAAAAATAACAAAATTTAAACTACCAGAGCACTATATAGTAGTATTTAGTCAAAATGGACCTAAAAAATAGATAGATTTCACCAAAATTAGCTAGAAACCGGTTAGAAACGTGAGAAAACCATCCTGAAAATAGGTGAACCGGACTAGGGTTTGAATGAGCTTGAACCGGACCGAATCGCACAATGCTCGGACAGGCATGTGGCTGAAAAAAAACCGATCTTCCCCGGGCAAGCGTGGGCGCATGTGGGCTCGAAAATCGATGGGTTGGTCTCTGTTGAAGCGTATTGATGAGAGGAAGACGATGATATACTCGATTTTCCGATCGGAGGTGTTTAAGGTTGTCAGATATGAGCAGAAAGCAGCAGTGTGCAAAAAACCAACCTTTTTGGTCAACTAAAGAATCTGACAACTTTGATACTGCTGTCGATGAAGAATTCTTATGCTAAAAATCCTCAAGCAAGCTTTGATAGCATGTGGAATTTGAGAAAACCAAAGAGAGAATAATATATTACACACTTATTTGATAGGAATTACAAAGAGAATCAAACATTTTATAGCCTAACAAAGCAACCCTAATGGACTCAATTGACCCATATACATATTTAGTCCCAATATACATTAATATCTATAAAATATTTTTTATATATCTTAAAATTCATATCGCAAAATCGTAAAAAATCATTACAAAAATTCTGGATAGGGAGCAAGGGGGGACCCTTTCATGGGCAAGGGAGTGCAGTTGCCCTCCCTTAAGTCCTTGTTTATATTACATATGCGGTAAGGTTACACAAAACTCACATGTAGCAGTGGTGGTAACTGGTAAGAGGGGGGACCCTTTCATGGACAAAGGAATGCAGTTGCCCTCCCTTAAATCCTTGTTTATATTACATATGCAGTAAGGTTACACAGAACTCACATGTAGCAGTGGTGGTAACTGGCAAGACATAGAGGTAGCAAGCTGGATGTCCTGAGTTTTACTCTCATAAAATGTCTTTTTTTTTAATAAATTTTTTTAACCAATTCTACTAAAGTAAAAGATCTGACTCTAAATTCTCATATAAAAAGTGAGAGTACTAACTACTGCGCTAAGGATATTTTTTTAAAAAATATTCTTCAATTTTTTTATTTATTATAAGTATTATAATAATTTTTTTATTTTTAAAAATAATAAACCTTACCCTCATTTAAAAATATTCTCTAAATCCGTCACCGGTAAGGAGAAAGAACAGTAAGCAGAAGCGGATAGGAAGAATGCCGTGTTACTCGGCTTTATGACACGTTTGTCACTTTGTGAGCTCCTTGGATTCAAGAATCACACTGCCTTTATACCACGCTCTCTCTGTATGCCGTAAAATATCTTTCCTCCGTCTCATATTAGGGATGTATGACATAAATTTTAAAATATATAAATAATATATTAAAATAATATAATATATATTTATAATATTTTAATTATATTTAAAAAATAACATATGAATATTTTTTAAAAAATAAAATAATTTAATATATTATTATATATATATTAAAAATTATGTCATAGAATTATTAAAATTATTGTAAATAATTTGGGAGCGACGGAGTATGCTCATTGTATATTAGCCATATAGGCTTCGAGCTTGTTTGTAAGGTACTGTCAACTTGAGTTTGCACTTTTAATTTATTATAATTCAAGAATTAAAATATAATTATAAATTTAACTTTTAATATATTTATTTGAATTAATTAAATATTATTTTTTATTGTAGTTGATTTTTATAATTATTAAACATCGTATGAGCTATTATTAAACAAGAACATGTGTAGTTTTTAGAGATTAATATTTTTTAACACTATACACTATATTTTTTTTTTTATTTACGGCAAAATATATACTTTATGTACTGTATTCGATTTATGCGTGTTTGAGACTTTGAGTTGATGCATAGCCTGTAGGCTGTAGCCTATAGGGTGGATAAAGCAGAAGTGGAATATGACGGAGGTCTTTTAGCGTTTGTCATTATTATCAAACGACAACATGTTAGGTGTACAAAAGGATGGAGTTTAACTTCGCTCCATATTTATTTTTTTTCATATTTTTTATATTTTAATTATTTATTATAATTTATTAATTTATCAAATAATAATTTAAATAAAATATATAAAAATTAAAAATTTCAGGTAAAAAATATAAAGAATATAAAAATGAGCTTGGCTCAAAGGAATCAACCCGATAAACTTTGGACCGGATCTGTTAAAATCAATATTTTTTCTTAAAACATCAAGTTAATTTGTTTTTTTCACCATGTCAAACCAAATTACAGGCTCATGCTAGATTATAGCTGAAACAACATGTCCGTACAAGAGCCATCGTTCCAAGTTGGTCTTAGATTAGTTCTTATTTGAATTTTTTGTTTTTTTAATTAGTTTATTTTACAATTTATAAAATTTTTTGAATTAATTCTTTTAATTTTCATATTTATCCATAATACTTGTTATAGTTTTTAACTTAGTAATTTAGAATATACAGTTATTTTAAATAGTTATTTATATAGTTAATTATTTTATATAATTAGTTATTTTATGTAATTAATAATTTATATAGTTATATATTTATTTTATAATTCTAAGTAATTTTTATAAAAAGTGCATTATTTTTTTATACAATATTTAATAATTTAAGCAAATTTTACATAAAATTCTTATGCTCAAATCAATATTTAAACAAATCGATCTAAATATTAATTTAGACCAAACTAGTCTTCATGTCGATCCTGCATCTAATATAACAATCTGTTAAACATTATTTTGTCTTTTAAAATTTTGACACTTTCCTAATTAATTCAATCTTTGACTAATCCAATCCTGATACCGGCATCAATCACCAAGCCTTTTGTGCATATCTACGTGTAAGTTTGCTCGTGTACCAAAGCTTGGGAATTTGACATGTAAATACTAAATACTACGCACAATTCCAAAGCCCAAAGTCCTTTTTGAAGTTATATTTAAATTTGACAATTTTACAATTTTGCAATTTAATTAAAAAATTATTGAATTTAAATTATAAATTAAATATTTTTATTATATCTTAAATTTTATAATATCTAAATATTATATAAAGTACTCCCAAACAAGTACGAAGTGGAGTTGGGGTGAACAAGAATTCCATCATTTTCCTGTAATTAGAAATACATGTTAAACTAGTACAATGATTAAATTTAAATTTAAATTATAAATTTAACTTTTTTAATTATCTAAATTTTATAATAATTAAACGTCATATAAAGTGCTCCCAAACAAGTACTAGGAGGAGTTAGGGAGAACAAGAATTTCGTCATATTCCAATAACTAGAAAAATATCGCGCGCTTTGCATATGATATTTGTAATAAATTTTTTTGATTTAAATTTTTTAAAGTATTTTTAATAAGAAAATGTATAAATAGATATTCTAATAATTTATGATTCATGTTTTATATAATATTATTAACTTACATAAAATTTTAAATACCTATTTTTAAATTGTAGTTTTAGTGGTGTAAAAGCGGAAAGAAAAAAGAAAAATAATAAACAAACTCGTTTTGTAGAACAAAATAAATTGTGAAGCAAAAGAGTAAAAAAAATAAGGTAATAGTTAGTAAAAAAATAGATAAGGAACCTTTAAAACTCTTATCTTATTTATTATCAATGCTATTAATTAAATTAAAATAAATTTATATTCACGATCCA
The DNA here is from genome assembly GCA_032359685.1 of Pittosporum tobira. Lineage (NCBI taxonomy): Eukaryota > Viridiplantae > Streptophyta > Magnoliopsida > Apiales > Pittosporaceae > Pittosporum > Pittosporum tobira. The sequence continues at coordinate 7,372 of JAUMHB010100175.1, forward strand.
AAGTTGATATTTATTATAAATTATATTCAGTCATATCATATCTCAATAGAAAAAATAATAAATAAAATAATTTATCTAAGTTAATAGCTAATAGGAACATCTTATTACGTAGTTCTTACGAAACGTAAAAAAAAAAATACACATACATAGAATTTAAAAATATATCTTTGAAATAGATTAAGTATAAGTATTACCATGGAAAATAAATTATGACTCTTGGGTATAGAGTATAGTCCACTAAAAAAATGTGTAGAGTTTAGTAATACTTTTTCTATTCTAAAATTAAAAATATATATGTGTTTTAAATAAGTAAATTTGAAAAATTATAAAATTTAAAATAAATAATTAATTTTATTTCAATTGATATTAAAATTAATATTATAAATTTTATACAAAATGTTACTACGTATCATAAGGTTTATTTATTTTTACAATAATGAGTATAAACAAATGTCGGGTGGAGAAATGACAACTACAAAAAAGAAAAAGAAAAATGCCAAAACATGAAGAAAAAAAATCATAAAACTTAAATTTTACAATTTATTTATTTTATTTTAATTAGTATCAAAATTAATATAACAAATATTAACAATAGTAACTGTTGAATAATGTTGAGAGAAAAAGAAAGATACTAAAAGATAAAATAGTTATGAATCGCATCCACACTCCCTTATTTCAAATTATAAATTTGAATTTAAAATAAATTTATTTTATTTTAATTGATATCAATGTTGTAAACTACATATAAAAAAGTATTACGTAAAAATTTTGAAATTATTTTAATTAATATCAAAATTAATATAACAAATGTTAACAATAATAATTATTGAAGAATATTGAGACAAAAAAAAAAGACATTAGAAAATAAAAGAGTTATGAATCGCGTTTATACATTCTCATTCTAAATTATAAATTCGAATTTAAAATAAATTTATTTTATTTTAATTGATATCAAAGTCAATATTATAAACTACATATAAAATAAATTTTAAAATTTTAACACGTTTATATTATAATTTAAATTTAAAATTTTACTAAAATTTTATTTTGACATAAACATGTTAAAAAAAGATAAAATAAAAGACACGTGACGGCCAAGCAGAAACTTGTCTTAAATATCGTATCCTCTTTTATAGATAGAGGTATAGATTAGAAATACAGATTAAACTAGTACAGCGATTAAATTTGTATTACCAAAAAAAGTAGCAGAGCTTGATTAAAAAGAAGAAAAAGAAAATTAGTACTCATTCCGTCTCATAAAAATTATAATAATTTAATTTTTTACGGATATTAAAAAATATATTTGATCATGAGTAAATTATTTAAATTGTATTTAATAATATTATAATTTTAGATAGTAAAACAATAGTTGAAGTAATGAATCATAGTATTAATATTATAATTTTAAATAATAAAAAAATAGTTAAAATAAAAAATTATAATATTGGAGTAATTGATAATTTGGTGGACTATATTTAATATAATAATATAATTTAAATAATTTATGTTATATATATATTTAAAATATTAAACTATTAAAATTTATTAAAACATAAAAAAAATTATAATTTTAATAAAACGGATATAATACTAGTAGTAAAAAGCAAAGTGCCGAAGTGTCGGTTTTAATTCTTTCAACCATGTGGTATGGGGTGGTATTCAAGACAGCAAGACCGATGAAGTACAAACTGGAAATTAACGAGGTTTAACTTCTGTTTATTAAAAATTACTGGCCCCGATGATTACAATTTTATATTTTGGGCCCAACAAATTAATGCATTTCCTTTTTCCACCCTAATATTACTGGATGGAGCTTAAAGTGTAGGGCCATTCTGACAAACGGCTACTTCCATAGCCCGCTCACATGTCAATTTATCCTAGACCTATTTTCTTTTCGTCCTTATATCTCACGATAATATAAACCCCATGCTCAACAGTTAACAGGCTTACGGCCGTGTGGCCTTTGCTGCCCCTGACAGTTTATTTTTAAGAATTTTAAGAATTATTTATTAATTAAAAAATTTTAATTAATTATTTATTTATTTTAAAAATAAAATTATTAGTATATTATATTATATTTTTTAATTAAATAAATAAATTTAAAATAATTTATTTTTAAAAATAAATTAAAAACAAATAAAAGAAGTTATATCAAGCATAATTTTACACTCGGGTGCACATTTCATTATTTGGGCGCTATGGACCGACAGTCTACTATAATTAATGCACAGATAACAAACCACATGATCATACTAATCATATAAACGGAGAAAATGTCTCCTTCTGGTTTGATTGGTGGATTGGTGATTGTTAAATATATTATTATTATTATTAGAGAATATAATATTAATTATATTAATATTATATTTATAGTATTATTATGGTAATAGATTTCTTATGGTAATAGGTTTTTTAGATTCTGAATTGAATTAGAATTAGGTTACTTATTCTCCAAGTATGTTAAGCATATATAAGATATCTAATGTAATTGTTATTTCATATTCATTCATTATTAATAAAATATTTTTATTTATTCTCTCTATAATTATCATGGTATAAAGAGTTTTAGTTTTTTTATCCAAAAATTATTTTGCTTCCGCTATCGCCGGCGGCTTTCATAGCCATCGGCGGAAATCTTAATTTTATTAAACCCTAGCTGCTTATTTTTTTTCGGTGGATTTTGTTTTCCACCACAGTTATTAAACCCTGCATAATTTATTTTACAAACTGTATTTTTTTTATTTTACAACTCGATCTCGCTGTTGCGATCGGATTTTTCTATCACCGTCGTGAATCTGCTGTGATCCGCCACTGTCGCCGCCACCAGACCTCTCGGCAAGTATATGGCACACCCACATAATGTGACCTCAAATATCAAGGTGAACAAATTGGGAGTTTGCTCAGCCCCACATAATGTGACCTCAAATA
>JAUMHB010100186.1:0-10298 GCA_032359685.1 Pittosporum tobira
TGATTAATTTTGAGAAACGAAGTGGAGATCATTGCATTTGCCTACTAACCTCACTTGTCATCGTTTGAACATGATCATTAGTAGTACCTTCCGAAAAGCTGGACGCAGAGGGTAGATCCAAATTATTTTCACCCGACCCTTTGGCCACACCCGATTCATTAATAGTTGTTGTGGTATCCAGAGTTGAAACTTGAAGAATAGTACTAGCTGTATTGGGAGTGGTACTGTATGGATAATTATTATTAATCATGTCTCTTTGAAATAATGGAAGAGAATGGGAGGTTACGATGACCTGTTGGTTGATATTGTCCATGGACAGTAGACAAAAATGGGTTGAAAATACACTTGACCCAAAACCACACGCCTCGGTTTTCTCTATCTCCTCCACTTACAACTGATCACTCACTCGCTGCACTCTTTCTTATCTCGAGTTCCATGAAAGAAATAAAGTAGAGATTACTTGTATGACTTGAATTGTTGTTGATAATGTAGATTATATTTTTACTAAATTTAGTAATGTTCATTTAGTAAATGTTGTTGGTTTGATCTGGGTGCCACATGTACAATGTTCATTCAGTAAACGTGTTAATGTTTTGTCATTTTTCTTCTAAGTATATGTAAGTAGTTTTGAAGATTAATGAACAATTAACGTTAATATGCTCAGATAATTATGACGTTTATTGGTGGTTTAAAGATGATGAGTTGGGGAGTAGGGAGGAGATATAGGTGTTGAAAAAGTTCTGCCATTACTCAAATCAATAGAGTTTGTTATTGGGTGCAACCGCTATCTATACATATCTTTGTAATTAGTGCACATTAGAGTCTATATTTCTTGAACTTACTTCTCTCTCAAAATCTCTCTCTATATATGTATGTATATGTATGTGTGTGTATATGTAGACACACATTAGCGGTGGTGAATCTGAAAAGAGGGGGAGTGAGAGTCGTTTTATGGAGAAGAAGTGAAACGGTGGTACATTTAAGCCCCTGAATTCTTTTGGATTTTGTTGTGTTGGAAGTTTCACAATAGTCCCACGTCAGATTATGCATGGGAGCTTTGAAAAGAAGGGAAGAGAGAGAGAGACTCATTTAAATAGCTCATTGGTCATTTTTAGTGGGCCCAGAGTCCAAACCAATCTAATTGAACCGCTTCACCACAAAGAAAAAAGTAAAGTATATATTATGTTACTCGCTTTCTTTTACATAAACACACAAAAGAAAAATATGATTTATAAAATAAGTAAAACCATACTCCCTTTTTCTCAATATGAATACAATAAATATTATGGATATTAAGAAATATGACTAATTATAAATAAATAAAAAATTGTTCAAATTATTCTTATAATATTATAATTTTAGATAGTTAAATAATAGTTAAAGTTGTGGGCTATAATATTGTACTCTTTCCATTTTTATTTAATTCTCATTTTAGAGATATACATATAGATTAAAAATTTCATTTAATGTCTTAATTAATTAATCCAAAAATAGTTTAAATCTCAATACTACCCTTTTATGTATTTAACACAAAAAAGTTCACTTTTTCTCATATTGTGCAGATTCATATCATATTCTTTTAATGTCACAGGGCTAATATGAGAAGACCCAAATTTAATGCTCCTTTAAAACATGGTTTCTCTTCCTAAAATGTCACTTAATAAGGAGAGAGGGAGAGGGAGAGAGAAGGAGAGAGAGAGAGAGAGAGAGAGAGAGAGAGAGAGAGAGAGAGAGAAAGTTATAATTTTAGATAGTGGAATAGTAGTTAATAATACTAGAGTAATGGTTGAAGTGGTGAATCACAATATTAGAATATTGATAAAATAAAATAAAATTAGACAATTTATTATTAAACTTTTAAAAAAGAAAGTATTGCAATCATATTAGAATGTCCAATGAAGAAAACTATTGCAATAAGACGGAGGGAGTATTTTGATAACAATGGACCACTCACTATATGTAGGTGAACGCTAAGAAAATCATTGGACGCATTATTTTCATAATAAATTATGAGTAAAATATTCTTAAGTTTTCATTATATATGTGTTTGGTAGTATGATAATTATCCTATATTGTAGTATTTCAAAAAATTACGTGATCACAATTTTTAGGTAAAATATTTTTTTTCCAGCTAAAAATATAATACCATTGTATTTACTCTATATGTGATTATTCATTGTCATTGTATAATTGTTAGAGTATGTCATTATTTACAAATAGTTTTCATTCTCAAAAAGCAATAAGTGATTTGTAACAGAATATATAATATTATAAAATTAATGTACGTATGAATTACAATGAGAAAATATCCTTTAAATAAGATTAATTTAGCTTAGAAAGTAAACTATCTAATATTGTTTGGAGACTAAAAAATACCTAATTTAATAATAAAAATTAATATTTAATATTTTTAATAATATTCTAATACTACTAATAAAGATAGAATATTCTAAATAACATTTTTATCATCCCCCTAAATTTGAAAGTCTTATATCAATAACTTTAAGTCTACTACAAGAACTTAACCAAAACAATAACCAAATAGTAACATGAAGATACCCCGAAGATATCACGAAAATAGCACAAATTAATATGCCACAATGATAACCTGGTATGAACCCATAATAATACAACCAAGTAGATAACTAAACACAAAGTCATAATAACTAAGTAGATAACAAAACACAAAGTCGGAATAATAAGGTAGATAATCAGGCACAAAACCAAAATAACTAAGTACGAAGTCAAAATAACCAGACATGAAGCCAAAATAACATCAAATAACCAAACACTAGGTTAGAATAACAACAGGTCGAGACCGGAATAATACCATATAACCAGATAAAGACCCAAAATAATACCAGTCACCATGCTAGAATAACATCAAATAACCAAGTGTAGCCTCAAGTGGGCAAATCGATTAACCTCGTCATGTAGCAAATTTAACATTAATAGAGTCACAAACCCTATTCTCTCTAATATAAACTATAAATGTAGGTCGTCAACAGCAACATATGTAAATTATTTTTAGGAAACTACTATTTCCACAAGATAATATATATGTATATCAGTTTTGATTATAATTAGCGATCTATGGTTTGATATGTGTACGAGATATGTGTATATGATCGCATGCCATAATCTATATTTAATTTTCATAATCTGTTATGAGCATGATTCACGATTAGAGTTTATATAATTAACATGTTATAACATGAGAACACAATTCGGGTTAATAGATGATTAATCTGGATAATAACATGTGGTGAATACATATTCCATTAGAGTTTATATCAGTCAATTCGATTAACCTGGATATATGGTGAATTGGGGTTTCAAATTAATATGATTAATCCGAGGGGAATTTTACCGTTAAAAAGAATTATGAATTATGATCAATATGAGACCACCGCAAAGGGCACTGCCCCTAGAGCCCACAAGGGGCTCTGCCCCCCGACCCTGCATGGGGGTGCGCTCCCCTTGACCCCTCTATGGATTACGCACATTATTTCGTACAACTATTTTATATGTTTCATATATTTTATCATGTTGATGTTATGTGTTACTATGTGTTAGATGATTATGCATGGTGAATAGTATAGCCCATAGTTACTCTTGGCTTTATAAATACGTTATGCGTGTTGTGGTATTTTTAATTAAATACGGCCTGTGTGTCATGAGTATTATTTAATTAGATGTGACCTATATTACGGTCTGCGTGTCGTTTATTTCACTTGTAATGTTGATTGAAGAATCAAGTTCAATAAAGAATCAAGGTGATTGGAGAATCAAGTTGATTAAAAATGCTAATAGTTAGATGGCGATTAATATACAACAAGTGTAGTGCTTGAAGATTAGATCTTCATAGTTTAGAGGCCATACTATATCACATTTATTTATTTATTTATTTATTTATACTGATTTATTATTATATTTTTATCATTAGCATAAATAATTAATAGTCCCTCATCAAAATTAAGTTATAATTGATTCTTTACCAGTCTAACATCTGTCAAGGCTTGGACCATAGAGAGATGGGTCTGCCAAAGTAGAGCATCATTGACTATTCAAGTTAAGTAGGATAGATAATGGTTATCCATATGTGACAATTGGTTTACTTAACAATACCATCAAAATGGTTTTGGGTTTTGAGGCATAGTGTTGGGGAGCCAGGACATGAGATGTCTACCCCAACAACTAGGAGTTGCATATGATGCAATTAACAAGGAATTGCTTACCTAAATAACTAAGTCTTGAGGGTTAAGCTAAAGCTTACTCAAGTCTTGGCGAAATATGAATCTTGGCCTACTATACTATTATTTAGTATAGTATGAGTTTATAGTAAACTGGATTAATGAACATGTCACTGAACTTTGTATATATTTGTTATACATATATAATGGCAATCCATTCATCATCAACCTTTTCACTGCAGGACAAACTGAATGGATCAGACTTGTTGGATTGGTATAGAAACTTGAGAATAGTTCCCAAGCAGGAGGAAAAGGAATATATACTAGAGAAGCCTGTTCCTTAGAAGGCACCTACTACTAATACTCCCCATGCTAAAAGGAATACTTACCAGAAGCATAAGGATGATACATTAGATGCATCTTGTCTTATGTTAGCCACCATGAGCTCGGATATTCAGAAGCAATTCGAGAACGTGGAGGCATATAAGATGATTGTGAACCTAAAAAACTTGTTTTAGGAGCAAGTACGACAAGAAAGGTACTAAACTATAAAGGACCTCACTGTGTGCAAGCTAGCTAGATGGAGCCCGGTCAGTCCTCGGGTAATCAAGATGATTGGTTACATTGAGAATTTAGAAAAATTATGTATCCTCATTAGTCAAGAGTTGGCTACTGACATCATTCTCTAGTCATTGCCTGATGACTATAGCACATTTGTTATGAACTATAACATGCATAGTCTTAACAAGACATTGACTAAACTACATGGGATACTTAAGACTGTGGAGTAGAACATCAAGAATGACCTAACCCCTAATGTTTTTATGGTACAAAAGGGGAAAGGGTTTAAGAAACAGGGCAAGGGAAAAGGCAAAGGTAAGGGCCCAGTTCAGAACCAGGACAACAAATCTAAGCCCAAATCTAAGTCTAAGACTAGTCCTAATGATGATGTTGTTTGTTTCCACTATCAAGAGCGTGGACATTAGAAGAGGAACTACAAGAAATACTTAGAGGATCTGAAAAAGAAGAAAGAAAGTGAGACTTCATCTTCAGATATTTATGTTATAGAAGTAAATGTTGCTACTTCTAGTTCTACTTCATGGGTATTAGATACAGGTTGTGGTACTCACATTTGTATAAATGTGCAGGGACTCAAGGAAAGTAGAACGCTGGCAAAGGGAAAATTGGACCTGCGCGTTGGCAATGGAGCAAGAGTTTCTTCTTTATCTGTAGGAACACTTCAATTACCCTTACTTTTTGGCATGGTTTTAAAACTTAATAATTGCTACTATGTACTTGTGATAAGCAGGAATATTATTTCTGTTTCATGTTTAGACATGGAAGGTTTTTATTTTATTATTAAAAATAATGGTTGTTCCTTTTACTTAAATAAAATATTTTATGGTAGCGGCCAATTACAAAATGGATTGTATGTTTTAAATCTTGATATGCCTATCTATAACATAAATACTAAAATGTTCAAATCTAACGATTCAAATCCAACCTACCTCTGGCATTGTCGTTTAGGTCATATAACCGAGAAACGCATTCAAAAACTCCATAGTGATGGACTTTCGAACTCTTTTGATTTTGAATCATTTAACACATGCGAGTCTTGTTTATTAGGCAAAATGACTAAAAAAACCTTTTTTAGGTCACAACAAAAGGGCAAGTGACTTATTGTCTCTCATACATACTGATGTATGTAGACCACTAAGTTCAACTGCTAGAGGAGGTTACTAGTATTTCATCACATTTACTGATGATTTCAATAGATATGGATATGTTTACTTGATGAAACATAAGTTTGAATCCTTTGAAAAGTTCAGAGAATTTCAAAATGAAGTATAAAACCAAATTGGCAAGACAATCAAAGCTCTTTAATCAGATCGAGGAGGCAAGTATTTAAGCTGAGAATTTGATGATTGTTGGGACTAACCCAACCGTTGACCAAGTCCAAACTTCACTTTTAGCTGGGCACACGTAGGCAAGAGTGGGCTCACCTGAAACACGGGCAATATGAGATGTTTGTTTCCTCGTTTCCCTCTCCGATACTTAAGTTAGTGGAGAGATTAATGTAATAACTGGAGTTTAAGATGGAGAGGAAGAGGTTTACCGTATGTTTTGAGAATGTATTTGGGAAGAGTTTTGGCTCTTTTATTTTTGGAGCGGGATCCCCCCATTTATGTAAATGAGGTGATATTTGTAGAATTTGCATTAGCCCGCAGCCCGATAAAGTAAGCATGACGTGCCTTACTTGAGTTGACAGGGCTATCAGCATTAAGCGGCTAATTAGACGCTTTCTTATAACTTTTTGCAAGTGTACACTAATCAGATTATAGTAAAATATCGTTCCCATGATGATTGAAATCAATTATGTAGCAACCTTAATTATTCTTTAACTTATCTAATTTGATCAATAAAAGCTTTAGTTTTTGAATTGAAAGAACTAACACTTAATAAAAACAAAAATAACTAAACTAATAAATTTTAAGATTTTATCAATAATGAGAAAGCGTGTTAAGATTTCGACTTCACCTACCCATTCATAATTAAATCAATTGGTTTATCATGCAAATTATGGATTTTATTCTGTTGTGATAGTGGAATCTCCCTAAATTAGTTGCTACTCTATCTCAAGTTATAACCCTCCTACTTCAATTATTAACCTCATAGTCTCTATTTGAAATTTAAATAATATGAAAAGCATTAAGTTTTGTGAAAATTTCTGGATTCACTAACCATCACACTCGTTTAGATATAGTTACTATCGAAATTACTCAAACAACCTAACATATCTCTAGCTAAATTTAATTTGTAGTTATGTTTCACACGAGCCCTCACTAGTCTTCTCCTCTCAGTACTTGAACTATATGACAAAGATCATCCAAAAATTGGCCAGATATCTAGAAGCATTAAGAACATGAAACATAACTCACAACATAAAAGCATGATAAACATAATCTAATTAATCATGGATAGGATCCATCTAATCTTAGTACAAAGAAAATTAGAACATAATTAAATTAAATAAAGAAAAAAAAGGTAGATACAACCATAGTTACTCGTACAGAAATCTTTCGGCTTGCGTTGAAGTCTCCCTACTGAGCACCGTCTCTATAACACTAATACTAAACTACTAACTATGAATTATGAATTATGAAAATTGATAATATGATTCATAAATTGGTTTGAGATCTATACTATTTATAGGACAAGATACACAATCTGAATCTATCTCAAATTCGTGATGAACGGTCTGGATCGGATCTCTCTTTTATAATCAAAATAGGATTATGAAAATTCACGCCAACAATCATTGTCCTAATTTGATTATAATTTGCCCCTTGTCTATTCCAAGCCCAAATTTGCACCAAATAGGCCCAAAAACCTACAAAATAAAGCTCAAATAAATAATAGTGATCCAAACTAAATATATAACAATTATTGCATATTTGATTGGACTTTTTAAGAAAATATTGATAAATCAAGAGAAAATGATATTAAAATATTAAGTGCAAAATAGCTCTTATCACTTGTTTATGACTTTTGGGTCGCTGGACCCGAACCAGGCTGAGTCAGGCCCAATCGATGGGAGGAATTGGGCCTACTAGATGGGAAGGCCTATGCCCAAGGAGCATCGTTTGAAAGTCCTTGACGGCGTTGGTCCGGCCAGACAAAGATGGGTGTCACCCCTTTTGGGAGCCGAGGGTGGGCTCGGTCCTTTTTTGGGCGAGACGAATCGCCAAGTTTTGAGAGTAGCCGATCGTATGAGTCGCCACGTGGGATGCCACGTTATCCTAATTAGGGCTAAAGTGAAAACCCTAACCCTAATTTGGGACGATCTCCGTTAATGATCATCTCAAGGAGTGTGGAATTGTTTCACAACTCACTCTGCCAGGTACACCACAGTGGAATGATGTATCTGAAAGGAGAAATCGAACTTTGTTAGACATGGTTTGATCCATGATGAGTCATACAAATCTTCCATTATCTTTCTGGGGTTATGCACTTGAAACATTTGCATTCACACTAAATAGAAGTCCATCAAAAGCTGTTGAAAAGACACCATATGAGATATAGACAAGAAAGGTTCCTAGTATGTCTTTTCTCAAGATTTGGGGTTGTAAAGCTTATATCAAACGTTTAGTTTCTGATAAGCTGTGACCCAAATATGATAAATATTTCTTTGTAGAGACTAAGGAAATAAAAGGATACTAATTTTACAACCCAACTGAGAACAAAGTGTTTGTTACTCGAAATAGTGTCTCTTTGGAAAGAGAGTTTTTTTCTAAAAGAACTAGTGGGAGTAAAATTGAATTTGAAAAAATCTGAGAAACACAAGAGAGTTCTCCAATTCATGAGGAGCCTTAACTGGACCTATAAAGAGTTGTAGTGAATATACTAGTGGCACCAACCTTTCATAGATCTAAGAGGATATATCACGAGCCTATAAGATATGGATTTCTCGTGACAAATCATCATCATCTATTATTGATAGAAAATGATGAGCCTACGACCTACACGGAAACTATGATGGGCCTAGACTCTGATAAATGGATTTAATCCATGAAATCCGAAATGGAATCCATGTATCAAAACCAAGTATGGACTTTGGTTGATCCACCCAATGACATAAAACTCATCGGATGTAAGTGGGTTTTTAAAAAAGAACATAAGGCACGATTGGTGGTTAAAGGTTTCAAACAAACTCATGGTATTGACTATGATGAAACTTATTCACCAGTTCCTATGCCCAAATCCATTCGGATACTCCTAGTTATTGCCACATATTATAACTATGAGATTTTACAAATGGATGTGAAAACCGCTTTTCTTAATGGAAATCTGGAGGAGGTTGTGTATATGACACAACCTGAGGGGTTTACATCTCCAAAAAATGTTGGAAAGATATGCAAGCTTCGGTGATCCATTTATAGATTGAAGCATGCATCTCGGAGTTGGAACATCCATCAATGAAGCAATCAAAAAGTTTGGCTTTATTAGAAATGAACCTTGTGTATACAAGAAGCTTAATGGGAGTGCAATTGTATTCTTAGTGTTATACGTGGATGATATACTTCTAATCGAAAACGATATTCCCACACTTCAATCTGTAAAGATGTGGCTAAGAAAATGTTTCTCTATGAAGGATATGGGAGAAGCAGTCTATATCTTGGGAATCAAGATCTACAGAGATAGATCAAAGAGACTTATTGGACTTAGTTAAAGTTCGTACATCGATAAAGTCTTAAGTACGTTTAACATGCAAGATTCCAATAGAGGTTTTCTTCCGATGTCACAAGGCATAAGTCTTAGCAAGACTCAGTGTCCCTTGACACAAGATGAGCGAGACCGTATGAGTAAAATCCCATATGAATCTGCAATAAGATCTATCATGTATGCCATGTTATGTACTCATCCTGATGTTGCTAATGCTCTGATTATGACAAGCAGATACCAGTCAGATCCAGGAGAACAACATTAGATAGCAGTCAAGAATATCCTTAAATACTTGAGAAGAACTAAGGATTTGTTCTTGAACTATGGATGTGAGAAACAGCTCATTGTAAATAGTTACACTGATGCTAGTTTCCAAACAAATAAGGATGATTTTCAATCACAATTTGGGTTTATCTTTTGCCTGAATGGTGGAGCGGTTTGCTGAAAAAGTTCCAAGCAGGACACAATTGTTGATTCTACAACACAAACTGAGTATATTGCTGCTTCAGAAGCATCAAAGGAAGTTGTATGGATTCAAAGGTTCATTGTTGAACTAGGTATTAGTCCCGACGATTTAAATCCAGTGGATCTCTATTGTGATAACAATGGAACCATAGCATTGGCTAAGGAGCCCAAGTCTCATCAGAAAACTAAACACATATTCATGCGTTATCATCTCATACGACATTTTGTTGAAATAGGTGATGTGAAAATATGTAAGATTTCTATGGAATTAAATGTTGCTGACCCTTTGACTAAGCCTCTCCCACAACCGAAACATAAGCGTCATTTTAAAGCACTAGGACTTAAATACTTTAGTGATTGGTCCTAGTGTATGTGGGATTGTATTTGACTTAATATTCATTAATAATAAATTATTTT
>JAUMHB010100197.1:0-10298 GCA_032359685.1 Pittosporum tobira
ACCCTTTGAACGTCTTTAATAATAGCGAAGCCTTGATGTGTGATGGTCAAGCTCGTTTTCTAATCTCAAAAGAGTATTATGTTAATCTATAAAAATGTCCCATTAGGAGCTTATTAGATATCTAGAGGTTAGCTGCCTTGGTGAAGATGCTATATATATATATATATATATATATATGTACTATTATTGTTTTTTTCAGCTGTCAGACGATGGAAAAATATTAAAAGCTGTTATGATATTTAATAGTACAATTCATAGTAATGACATTGAAATCCTGTGCTCTTGGTTTTAAAGTTACTTATTCGGTATGAAGTACCATTCCCTCTCTTCGATTAGAGATAGTTATTTTTTTTTTTGGTTTATTACATAGCTCAACGGCATGTCAAACTCCGGCTGGTAGAGAGCAAAGCTTCTTTACTACGCGGCTAAGAGCGACGGAATGTTGAAAATGACCTGAAATTACGAGCCGGGTGTAGAGTTTTAATGGGTGATGAATCTAATGTGCGCAGGATTGGGTGGCTGAGCCACTCCTTGATCGTCGTTGAGATCGGGCCAGAGTTTTGCTTGGGATTTTCAGAGGCTATGCTGGGTTGTGATGAATTTCTGGAGAGAGCGTGATGGATACACGGGCCATTTCTTCTCGTTTCCAATTTGGCTGGGAAGGTTATGAACACTACACATAATAAACATACAGCTTTAAAAATACCATTGAGGCTATATTATCAGTCTCTAGGGGAATTTAATAACACACTATTATATCTTTTATATTACTATAAAACAAGAGATATATATATATTATGTAATTATTTTTAATAAAATTTAATAGAGTACCAGCTTTATTTTACACTAAATGAAATGAAACGAAACAATTTTATTTAATTACTTTTGATAACAAACATGTATCTAATATAATAATGATAACTGTCATTTTCAAGATCATAATTTTCATAGAACAAACATGCGTCTAACATAATAATATATAATATATAATGTTATGATCTTTAAAAAAAATGATGGTATTAAATATTAGTCTAAAAGATTTATCTAATTTTAGAACAAATTTATTCGGAATAACAATCTTTAACTTAATTCTAGAAAAAGGGAAGTAATACACGTCCAAAAGCTGATTGTTTCATTTCATTATTACAAATTTTGCAACTACTAGAAGGAAAAACAAAATATAGTTCAAAAGATTTGTTGGAGCGTGGTCTTTTTAAAATGAAAGTAAACATGTTAAAACATTATAGCTTTAAAATACATACCACACCACATATAGTAGATTCCAGATTCCGGGGGACCATGTAATCTGATAATTTTGCATTGAAAAGTCCCTTCAATTAATATTCAATTTGGAATGGAGTATAGACAATCTTGTGTCAAGACCTTACCCAGGAGGTAGCAACCACATATTCTCAACTATATAAATTCAAACATCCATCGGGAGATAAGAAACTCAAAATAGGTTTCGTTTCATGTGGGCTGAACAGCGCAGAAATCACATGTCGGCCACCGACCACAGATACGCTTCCCTCTCCGTAGCTTGTTTCTCGTTCATCCTCTTGAACATTGACTTCTCAAATCCTACAAAGTTGCAGATAACAGAAACTCATCAAATGTGGAAATCATTCTTGATGTTTCCCAAATTTAGTACCCGTAATAATCATTCTCCATTTTTTATTTGGGAAAACAATTGCCATTTGAACTAAAGATTAAACTAAATTTAAATCTAAAATAATCTAACCATTTTCTCTTTAGTTTTATCATAATGGAATGCGGCAGTCTTCTATTATAGCCCAATAAGTTCCAATGGCACATAAAATCTAGCCAAATATTGGGCCCACCCAACCCCAGCACGTTAAATACCTTATTCATGAAATGCAGGTGAAAGAACCTACTAAGAAGATAGGGTGGAAGTTGACTAACCAGTACTGCGATCGACACCATCCCAATGTCTCCCCGGTTTAATACCATAGCGATTAGGTGCGGCGTCTAATCCTCTTTTTAGCCAGCTGTGATTAGGGACATCCTGAGGAATAATAAAACCTGATGCTTTCATCTTCTCATCATCCCCGATATCCGGCAAAGCTAGCTCAGGTTTCTTTCTCTGAATCATGAAGAAAGGGAATATGTCAAGAATCATCATCTCTAAATTTCAGCAAGAATATTATTTTTAAAAAATAAATCAGTTGTTCCCTTACTACCTTGACTAAATGTGCCATTGGATCACCCCATCTTACTCTATCCTTCAGCATTCTATCAAGATCTGCATCATCTCTGCAGGAGTAGGCCGATGCAGCAAGAGTAAAGGGACAAGTTAAAAAAATAAAATAAAATTTATTAAGAAAAAAATCGACTGAGAGAATGCATAGAACTGATTGAATAGTCTAAATCCAAATGCGAAAAATTACTGTCCTGACTCTTGCTTTTACCTGGTTCGTGCAAATGGTTTTTCCTTCTCACGTTCGAGTTCCTGCTGCCTTGCTTCAGCTTCCCTCTTTTGAGCCAAGCCCTTGCCCCACTCCAACTTCACTTCCTGGAGTGACACGGTTATCAGGTAAGCTCAAAACAATACTACAGAATTTACGGCTTAGTGCTTTGAGAATATTAAAATATGAACCACAGAAATGGAAAATTAACATATATTTGAACGCTTAAGTATGACAAATAATGGTTCAAGTACCTTTGGCTTCTCTTCCTTCTGTTGAGATTTGAGAACCTCGTCCTTTGACAGGCGTTTTCCTGCAAAAGTAGGCACAAACCAACTCCGAGTAAGACTCAGATGAAAAATTGAATATATCCAGAATGAATATAAAATAAAACGAATACTTAAGTGACCCTGACAAACCTGTTTTTTTATCACGATAGACAGCTTCAGCACCAAGTCCCGTAACAGAAGGATCCATGGCTTTAAACCTATAACAGATAAAATTGGCTTAGCAGGTTAGCTCAAAATGTTCTCCGAGAAGCATGTTGAAGCAAGGATATCTATGAGATGCATGCATTTAAATAAGAAAAAGAAAACACCAATGGTAAGCAAATCTTAACCAAATAAACACAGATTATAGCCCATTGCATATATATTAATAAGCTAATTCCCTTTAACCATATCCTCATAAATCCAGGAAAAAGAAGAAAAACAGAGAAAATAAGAAAAACAAAGAAAACAAGAAGAACAACGCCTGCAACGCACAAAAGCATATTATAGATAAAAGCTCAAAAGAAAGGGCACTGGTGTTCGGCTCAAAACCAGATGTTTGTAGATGTTATATAGTCACTTCCAACCCCCAACCCCCCAAAAGAAACACCCAAAAGAATATTCAAGACGAATGCATAAACACCGCTAACAAAGTAAAACAAATTGAAAATAGAGAAGAGCCCACATGTATCAGATTACAACATTAAGCTTATTAAAGCAGAACGAAACAATTGCAAAAAAGGATAAACAATTGATGTCAACTTTAAAGCAAATATGGCATTGAGCTTTTCAGAGTTGCTAAAACTGATCCTTCAATCATCAAGCAAAGCAAATCATATCTTGCATGACAAAACAAACATAAGCAGTGCATGATTTCATACTACTATATTCTTCATTGAAAAAATAATTCAAAGTTTTTTCTCTTTGAAATTAAATAAAAAAAAAGACTACAACCTCCTGGAAGGCTATCATATACTGTAAAGAACCTTAGACACGAAGTTGTTTTTGCGAACGACAACATACAATGTACAGATGACCTGCCATATCAACAACATCAATTTAAAAACTAGCATGCAGGATGGTGTCAAAAGGTGAACATCAACCAAAAATCATGATATAAACAAAAATGTATAAATATATCCTAAAAAGATAAGAGCATCGTTACCTTAAATATTCGTCTTTCTTTGTTTTCATAATCTCGTCTTTGACCTCTTTGCCCGTAACCAAACCAGTTTTGGGCCGGTCTGACAAGGAAGTTGTTTCCCTCAAATTTTTTCTTGGCGGAGAAAGGTCCCTCCTACTTTTCCTTGGTGGTGAAAGATCTGGGCCAGGAGAGGAATGCAAATCACCTTGATTTGAGGACCCACGGCGAATTTGTCGAGGAGGAGAAATATCCGGTTCCGGGCCACGACTTTGCCGTTGTGGTGGTGATAGATCCGAAGATTTTGGATCGCGTTCTGATGAAGGAGTGTCATAGCGGGCCCTACGCCTTCGGGGAGGAGACATATCAACATTATGCTGATCAGAATCCAACAATTTATTTTCAGTTTCTGGCAATGGAGAATGGTAACGTTTCAGCCACTGCCGAGGCGGTGATAAATCAGCAATTTCCGTGCTAGAAGGTTTAACTTCAGGGTCTGGTGAAGGTGTGTCATTCCTGAACCTCCGTTTTCGTGGTGGGGACATATCAGTATCATGGTCATCCAAATTTGCTATTTGGGGAGCATTAGAGACCAGGATCCAGCCACTTCCATCCTCAGAAATAGCACCAAAAGGACGCCTTACTTTAACTTGCTCCAGTCTCTTCATGCGCTTGACTTCAATGTCTTCATCAACCTGGGGCTTCTCTTCATCTGTATAGGAGTCCAATATATTTCATTAACACAGGAAAGCTCAAATTCAGGAATAAAGAAGAATACAACAAAGTGGGGGTTTGTTAGTAAACTACCTTCTGAATCAGTAACTTTTTCTTCAATTGTTACTGGTTTTTGCCATATGGGATCTTCATCAACAACGAGAACACCTGTCGCTTCCAGTTTCTTTGGCTTCTTCTTCTTTTTCTTTTTCTCAACTACATCACTACTTTCGTACTTCTTAAGATATTCCTTGAGTGAAGAAGATGCAGCCGCCATTTTCTGGTTCTTGATTACACCCTGTTTCATAAGCAAAGGTGGACTCATGAAGGGGCGAATGGGGACAGTGCCACTCAATTCTGAATTTTATTTATTTTTTTAATAAATAGACCCATTGACTTTAAATATTATTAAAGGACAAATATCTAATTTACTAGAAACTAAACAAGCTCTAAACATCCGTTCCCAAGCTCTAAACATCCAATCCAAAGCGGCAAAACTCATCTTCTTCACGGAGAGAACAGATAGTATAACGAGAGATACAGAAAGCACTGCCGAGTCAGCCTCTGCCGACCAATCCACCATGAGCCCATAATTATCAGCTTATCACCTCTAACTTGAGGCTAAGTTATGAAGGTTTTGCCCAAATTTTGAAAGGTGAGATTGGTTGTTTTCAATTTATGAGTTTAATGATTTCTTTGTGGCTTATGGGTAAACTATCTTTTTGCTTTCCCTGGTTTTAATTATATGCAAATTCGACCATTTGCGATTATGAGAAGATGTGCTCCCGAGATAAAAGAGCGATCTTTAGCCTATAATGTTTTAATTTTTTGATTCTAATTGGTAATAGCTATGTTAAATTGTCAATTGTTGGATTTAACTCTCAAATAAAATTATCAAATAATGCGTTGTTGCTTTCTATTTTTTCCCTTCAATTTATGCAAGAGTCATATCAAATTACTTACTAAAATAAATTTATTTTAATTTCCTTTCATAATGATATCATTGAAAAAGTACTTTAAAGTACTACCAGTTTTACATAAATTAACTCTTTGTTATTTTTGGTTTATAGTTCTTCTTTGCTTATACAGTACTAGATCTAAATTAACTACCTTCGTTATATTGATTTATAATTCTTTTTAACTTATACACTAGTAGCTCATTCACTCTCAATCATGTGTGTAATTATTTAGGAAAATGTGTCACATGTCATATAAACTGAAGGATGCGAAACTGAAGTGACTTGACCAAAAACCTCGCTTCTTGAGATACTTTCCTTTTAGTACTCTTAATCAATGTTATAATGTTTTATACTTGAGGCATAGTTTTACAAACTATATAAGCGCCCCCGGTGACATGAAATCCTGCCTCCACCACTGTTCATAAGTGGCATAGCATACTAAATTACTAATCAACAGATTTAGATGGTGATTTTGGCGAAAACAGACAAATTACCAACTTCGCAAGTTAATAAATTTTATAAAGATGGTATCAAAGTATAGCATTAGAGATATGATATGCCTTTAACATCTATGGCAAACCTTGCCTCACTTGATTAGATGTTTTCGCAAGATCATGATAATTTAATTGGTTATTATTAACTAAGTAGCTCAAAATGTATGTTCATTATGTCTGTCAGTATGTACTCTCTATCAAGCAAATCACACACAAAGGAAGCACATAAACGCAGAAATTGTTGCTTTTATTATCCAAAATAAGACTTGTTGAGTGAATTTGCAAAATCCTAACTGAAAAAGTACTACTCCCTCAGTTCCACAATTCGAAAGCCTAAAATTCATATGAATACGTTTACATGTTAAGCAACAAATATGATAATTAATAATATGTTGTAGCTAGATTAAAATATTTATAACTGTTTGAATTAAAATTAAAAAAGTTAGGGTTTTGCAAATAGATTCATGGAATGGAGGGAGTGCTATGCTTTGAATTTTTACTCGATGGTCGAACTGTATCTCTAATTTTAGAACGGATGCGTAAACGAATTGGAAGTATTTAGGCTTGAATCTTACCGTATTGGAAGAAGATTCAACCGCGTCGAATAGACAGGGGAGATTGGGACGCCAATCTCCAAGAAATAGCAGAGAGAGAGAGAGCTGATCTTTACCCCGCTGTATTTGAACCAAACCAGTGAGTTTTTGGACCTAAAAATTGAAATAAAATAAATAAAATGAAAAATAGAAAACATATGAGAATGCTCTTATCAGAAATTTTAACTGTTGGACGTGTGCGTCTCGTGTCATGTGTCATTATAAAAAAAATATTTTAAAACTATTAAATTAAAATTTTGAACTTTCAATTTCTAGTAAAAATATTTTTTGAGATTCTTAATTTCTATCTTAATTATTTTAGAATAATTTTTAAAAAAATTTTACTCTTATCTATATAACATGTGAGATGCGCATATGGTATAATGTTATAAATTTATCGATTTTTTCTGAGTTGTTACATATTAAAATAAAAATATAAAGAAATATTAAAATACAATTTTCTGTCAAAGAAAAGAAAAAGAACATGACAGAGTAAAGGCAACACAAGTATCCTAACATAATATGATAAGGACACGTAAATAAGAAATAATACTTTATATAGATAAGAATAAAAGTTCAGATGAGTATATTTGTCATGACAAGCAGATTGTCCATCTCATGCGTTTTATACCGTACCACATTTTTCTATTACATGGAAGATATTATACTCCATGCATAACATACAGTAGAGAATTAATTGACCTATCAGTTTCTTGGACACATTTAGACAACTATCCAATAAGACTTGTTAGGATGATAAGAATCAAAACTGTACAGACACAAGTCTGATATTGTTCTTAAAAGTGTCAATGTCCAACACAAGCATGCTCTTTTCTTCTAAGTGTCCAGACTTATTAAACCATGGACATGGGGTAGCCGCAAATAGTATGAGTGGAAAGGGAGAAGGTTCACAATTTTCCAGTACTACAATTTGCGCTTGCACATGCTCTCGTGTGATCTAACTACGGCCAGAATTAACTTGTGAAAATATATCAACTAAGCACCAGCCATTATCTCCTCAAAATTATAACCTTGGATCAAATTATTAAGCATGAATTTGTTATTACTATCAAAGGGCCACTGTCAAGTACATTCTTTTTATATGTTAAGGAAATAAGGAAATACTGGTGTATCTCTCTCCTTTGAAATTCCACAATTAGGACAAAGAAATACTGTAGTACAACAAATGGAGTGATCCAGCAGTTATTAGTATTAAAAATTTAGGGAAGATCCCACAAAAACCATCAAGCTAGACTCCAAATTTACAGCAGTCTAACACATGTCCTGTATCTTCCTCTGCACAACCTAAAAGATCCTCCTGCATTGAAATCTTCATCCACTCTCAAGTGCAAAACCCGTTACCAAATGGATATCAGGCTCATAATAACAATATTTACGCGTGGGCCTCATAGGCAAAATTGGTATTGTGGTGAAGTACAAAATTGCATTCATATGCAGTAGATGGTACAAAAGAATAGGTATAGCAAAATATCAGCATCAAATTTCTCACTTAATTAGTTAATTGTAATGTTCCTTCCCAAACCATGTGCAATCTAGTTCTAAAACAACAAAATTTTGAAATTTAAAAAAAAAAAGAAAATACTAAAAGCAATAAATCATAATATCACGAAATACATAAACACCATGAGCTGAATTTAACCTAGATCATCCTAAAATAACACAAATAGTTGATAAATTTCTAAATATCAAAAGAAGAAAACCTATAGTTTCGCAATCTTACGCTAAAACCGTTCAAACCCGGCCACAGATTCTAAACATCCGATACTACCACCACTACCATGTAATTCAAGGAAATTGGCACAGAGAGAGTATAACTATACGAGTTTCGACTGAGAGAAGCGATTAATTTTGGAGATTTTTGCGGAGCTGAATGAAATTAACAGAACTCTAGAGAGAGAAAATCGAAGTAAGAAAAGGAGAAAGTTAGCCAGGTAGGGTTGGTCACATGCCCTGTTTCCATGATATATACCACTAATCCCTACGTTGGATATGTTTATTCCAACTAGATAGAATCACACGCTACGCGCTTGGGTTCTCAGTGCATTAGTTTTTCATGCAATTTGTTTTGTAACTACCAAAAGCACAGTTGAGTAAATGCAAGCAAAGAAGAACACACGGTCGTAAAATGATTTGAAAGAACGAAAAGGGGAAAAAGAAAAATGAATCCCAAACAGTTTCAATAATTATAGTAATTGACATTAAGACTGAAATATACCAATGTCACAACTATATATAGCTCATATACCCACCTCCACCTTAATAAGAAGTCCAAGGAAATATGTGGAGTGAAAAATAAATATGAAACCATATAAACTGCCGACTTTTTTCCCATTACATGTTAAACACGGGCAATTGTTTGCCAAAGAAACCATGTACTTAGAAATATCATTGTATAGAATTACTAAAGAAATTTGCAGAATCTGAATATATGAGATAGTTTAGTACTTCGGACAGCAAGAGTATAATGTGAAATTTTGAGATTATACTATGACAATCATGTACTCTATCTCTCATGAAATGTAATCTGTCAATTAGTATCTTACATATCCTTAATTGCTTGCTTTGCCGAAACATTTCTTATGCTTCCATATTCAGAATTACATTTTCACTATTTTAGAGTGCCTCTAATTCAGGAAGGGGGTAGTAATTACTAAAGATTGTACTCACCAGTAGTCAGCAAATAACGAGTAAAACTAAAGTGATTCAATATTATATAAGCCAACATATGTCAAACTGTAATCTTGTTTAGAAATAAGAATTTGAACTTACTCAAGAAACTGAGAAGACATTGCAAGACTCAAAGTTTACATAGTCCAGCTAGATTTTGCTCCTAAAATTAAGGTAAGACAAAATCCTTAGGAGAAAACCCGGCTTAAAACATTATTTTTTCATTAAACGTGTGAATAAAATTACAACCTTATTGATTTTCTTGTTAAAAAGTGACAATTTGAGCTTCAGAAACAAAATTAGATTCTTGTGTTTGGGAAGAGCCCAAACTTGCGATGCTATACTCATAATAAAAATCATTTCTTGACTTATATCTCTTAATTGGGCGTAGGTTGTGAGATATTCACCTGCCCAGACTACTAACCCAAAACCCAGGCTTGAAATATGCAATATGACCCAGAAAGACAAGCATTTATATGTATTATCCCCAGTTTCCTGCCCCAATATAGCTTTAAAGTTAAGTTTAGGTTTTAGAAGTCTTTGTTTTGTTTTGATAAATTCATACGCGACAAAGAACGGAGAAGAATCAAGGATGCTTAAGTGTTTAGATACAATTTCAAACAACAAAACTGCAATAATAATAAAATTGATAAATTTCAATGAGATAGAAGGAGGTGAATGAGGGAGCTTACGGTTTCAGATGCGGGATTGAAAGCCAGATGCCGGAAGAAGACGTTGGACCAAAACAAAAAGGGGCAGAAGTCGACAAAAAAATGGGTCAGTTGGTATGGACGCGTTGACCGGCAATTTGACCTCGATAGATAGATAATTAAGTTTGATACAAACAAAATGTGTTTCAAAAAATATTTTTTAATAAAATATTTTTTAAGAAAATAATTTATTTTTTAATGTTTGATAGTTAAATTAAAAATAAGATTAAAAATATATTTTTATATTTAATTTTTGAAATAAATTTAACAATTATGTTATTACAAATTAATATAAGTATATTTT
>JAUMHB010100208.1:0-10298 GCA_032359685.1 Pittosporum tobira
ATAATCATTATTTAAGTAAATTAATAAGTTTAATTACATAAAGGAATTAGAAAATGGGTAACAAAAACATAAAAAAAATACAAATAACTTCTAATTTGTTTTTATATATGAACATAAATTAGATCAACTTTAAAAAATTATAATAGATTATTATTTAAAAAAAATAAAATCAAAGAGTTTGTCTTAAAATAAAATTTAAAAACTTATTTATCAAATAAATTAATAATTTATTAATATACATTCATAATATCAACTATTTTAAATTAGAACTAATTAAATATTGAGAAAATTACATAAAATATTATAATAATTTTTTATAATATATCAATAAACAATTGTGTCTAGCTCGGGCAATGTCGGGCAATCGTATATATAAAAAGCACAAGACACATTTATTTTGGTTCAATATTTATTCATTTTTGGACATTTTTGCCCCTGGACATTTTTTGTTTGTAAAAAATTAATTATAGTTGTCAGGATTTAAACTTTAGTCACTTCAATAAGTTATGAATAAATGCAATAATTGATTATAACCACTACTTAACCCAAAATGTTAAATAAATGCAATAATTGATTATAACCACTACTTAACCCAACTTTTCAAGTTCTAAATTATATTGTAAATAAAATGATACTCACATAAAAGATCAATCAGATCAAAATATTAAGAGAATATATATATATATATATTAAGCAAAAGACACATGAAATTCAGCTTGAGTGGGTTCATTTTGGTTCAATATTTAGTCATTTTGGGACACATTTGCCCCTGGACTAGGTTAACTCAATTGAGTTAACTTGATCATTTTTTTTAATATTAAAAAATTAGTTGTAGTCGCCCAAATTTGAACTTTGGTTACTTTAATAGGTTACTGATAAGTTTACAACTCTACTAAACTCATATAATAAAATAATTTTCAAAATATTAAATATTGTATGTTTCGTTTAATGATATGTAAATTTAATTTTCCATTATTTTCAAGTATACGTACTTTTTATTATCAACACATTTATCGAAATCATCACTTAATAATATTTAATTACAAATTATTAAAATTAAACCTCTAACAGATATATAAATACAAATTTATTGCTAAAAAATATAACCACTAAAAATAATTATAAAAAGTCTATTATTTTCATGTATAATATATGTTAAATTAATCACCATTGACCTATGTATTAATTACAAATTATTAAATCTAAACATCTAACATATATATAAGTGCAAAATTGTAATTTTTTTTAATCGATATATTGTTTCTTCTACGCACCTATTTTCAATCTATAATGGAAACTATCAATAGTATTAACAAAATATTATTAATAAAAGTTAGTATAACATATCTATTATCTTTCATACATAATCCCTATTTAAGTATATTAGTAAGTTTAATTACATACAGGAATTAGAAAGTGAGTAACAAAAATTTAAGAATTTATAAATAACTTCTAATTTTTTATATATATAAATATAAAATTGATCAATAAAAATTATAATAGATTATTATTTGTAAAAAAAATAAAATTAAATAATTTGTCTTAAAATAAAATTTAAAAACTTATTTATCATATATATATATATATCATTAGCTAAAAAAATGGTGTACGGCTATAGTTGCCTCTTACAGAGATATCGTAATGATTACCACTTACCAAGAATGTTATAAAATACAACCGAACATTAAATGGCGCCTTGTGTTGATTTTAAGAAATCAATTTAAAATTTTTTATTTTCTTAAAGTCAATATAACTACGTATTTTCTTAAAATGGGTTAACTAATTGTAAGGAGTAGGGCATCCTGTTAGTGACTTATATCTTGTTTGTAAGTTTTTGGGATACGAAAAAGAAAAGAAAATAACATAAAATTTATAAATTTTATTTTCTCATGTTTATGAGTTTATAATAGAAAAGAAAAGAAAAGATAGTATATTACCCTTTTTGAGTAATATATGTGGAAGACATGATAAGTAAATTAATTTTGTAATATTAAGAAACGAAGGGTATTTTATATATTACAAAAAATTTAGAATAAACAGTAACTTTTTTTCGCTACAATACTTTTTTTGTCAAAAAATTCGAAACAAAAAACAATTAATATAAACGGTAACTTTTCTTTCATTTTCATTTCTTTTCTGCTGAACAAAATCTCACAACATGCATAAATAATAACTTTTCCTTTCCTTTATTTTATTTTCTTGGCCAACAATGACTCGCAAACAAGTTAGTGCAGTGCACTTTTATTTTTTTGCTATTCTTGACATGAATTATATATTGAATTACTGGAAACAAATACAAGATTTAAAGGGACCACACAATTAGGTGTACTTTGTTAGCAACATGTTATGTGCTACTTCCCAAGGAAGATTTCGTGATATTTGGCGGAAGATTAGTGCTCCAAAAACAAGATCTTAACTCTTAAGTCAATATTTTAAACCATAACACGAAATTAATAAAAGATGATTGAGAGAATATTTAACATTTAGAGTAATGTTATAAACACTAATTTATAAATTAATAAAATATGCATAAATTAATATGTCAAATTATAATTAGTGAATGCATAAATATACATGGAGACCTAGACATGCACAAAAAGACCAGCCTGACAAGTCTTGGCTCAGCCTATCAGGACTAGTTTTTATTAGAAAAAAATCAGGCCAGCCTTTTGAGTTGACATGGTCAGGCCAAATTATGTACCAAAAAGTGAGATATGTTGAGGAGTACCAGTCTGGTCTTGGACCGGTTCTTAACCGGACTTTTTCTTTTTTTTTTTTTTAATTTTTTTTTTACAATTTAAAAGATTATTTAAATTTATTTTTTTATATATATAACTTTTAGAATACTTTTATTAAGTTAGTAATTCATAGTTTTACTTTTGTTAGGTTAGTTAAAATAGTTATTTTATATAATTAATTATATAATTTGTTGTATATGTAGTTATATAGTTATTTTATATAGTTAGTTATTTTACATAGTTATTTACTTTATGTAGTTAATCATTTATATAATTATAAACTTATTTTTATGATGCTTAGTAATTCTTATAAAAAGAGTATTAAAAATAAATAGAATAATTTATAATATTTGCTAATTTATGCAAGCTTTTTATAGAATTTTTAGGACCGACCTGGGCTCAGGTCGGTCTTTAACTAGGACATGTCCAAAGACTGGTCTGGACCATGCTGGTCTTCAGGTCGGTCTTTTTCCTAATATGTAGACCTATTGAGTTTTTTTGGTCTTTTAAAAGCCCGGCCTAGTCCTAACCGGTCCGAGTTTTGTCCAAACTTTGACTAGACCAGTCTCGGTTCGGGCATCGATCATCATATTTTTTGTGCATCTCTACATGGGGTGGGCCTATCATTATAACTAATTACAATTTGATACATGAATTTGTATACATTTTGTTAGTATATCTGTTAGTGCACATAACATTATTGTAATTTTTAAAAGTCCAAAAAGAACATAAGCGTATACACATATGTTCTTAAAAAAACTGACTTAATTTGATTTTTTAGTCAAATTGACTAATTTTAAAACTAATAACTAATCTTATATACTTAAATATTCAAACAAATAAAAAGTGGGTCTTATAGTACATTTATAGTACATTTGATATAATTTCTCGTGATTATAATTTCACTGTCTTTATACGTATGAAAAATAATAATTTTAATTTAAAAATTATCAACTTGACAAAAAAAAAATTAAACTAATCAATTTTAATTTAATTTTTTTAAGACAGATGGAATAATTTTTAAAACAATAAAAAAAACTAATACATCTTAGGTAGGGTGTAGACGGCCAAACAAATTGAGGTGATACAGGGTGGTTACTTAATCAAGCTTTAGAAGAATTTTTTTTTAATTCAGAAAATAGAAAATATTAAATAAAATAAGACCTAAAAGCTTAAGTGAGATGCTTACGAATTCACGAGAAATTATTCTTGAAATTTGTTAGATTTCACCATCTTGTTTGAGGTGATATATTTCATCATCTTATTAATTAAGAGAATAAGGAGTCGATATATATGTCTGTTTGTGTGAAATTTCAATTTAATCTAACAACTTAAGCCTATAACTAATTCTTATACTTCGCATTTAAATTTATTTTATTTTTGGTTCAAAAAAATTATATTTGAATTTTTTATTTGGTATATTAATTTATGACGTGAGCCTCCATCCCACTTGTAAATTCCTCACTATCTCATCCGTGTAAATTAAACATAAGAACATTGTCAAACTCAGAAGCTACTTTAAAGGATCAAATGCTAATTAACGGCTAAGATCTCTCCATCTGGAACCACCATGTAACATACATGTATGCCACACGTTCAAATCTCCTTCTACTAAACCCAATTGCTCTCCGACTTACGACTCTTCTAACGCCCCAAGATTCGCCACGTCACTAAAACATTTACCAGTGGGCCATGTAGTGACGTGGCATACAAAGGGCGCTTATTTATCATTCCTGTCATTCCGGCATTCAAAGAAAGAAAAGTAAAGCCCTCTCGAGTGTTGAGTGAGAAACAGTGTTCCACGAAATGCAAGCAGAGAGATTTCCAGCAGAGGAGGAAATCAACGCCTGTGATGGTTCCGGTGGCGCAGATCCCAATGCATGCGGTGGGTCGTTGCCTGTAGCCGGTGAAAACGCAGCGTCGCAGTATGTTACTGCTCGGAGTAATGCTGTGAAGAATAATTTCTATGAAAAGCTCACCAAGTTCTACGAGATCTCCGGACTCAGTCTAATGTAAGTTGAATAATAATCGTTGTTTTGACGTTGCATGTATTTGAATGTGTGTGTATGTAAGTATTCTATATTCATATAGAAAGAGAAACATGACTGTGTGTGTGTGTGTGTGTGTGTGAGAGAGAGAGAGAGAGAGAGAGAGAGAAGCATTTTGAGAAGATTTTATTGTGGATTTTTAGAGCTACCAAAGAATCTAACGTCGGGTTTGGTTATTTTGAGATGGGTGCGACTTGTTTGACTGTTTGGGTGTTAGAAAATGTAGAAAATAGAGGAATAGTTAATTACTCTTTTTTAATAGGGAATTAAAATATTTGTACTCCCAAATTTTCAATTTGCACTCTCTAAAACAGAATTCTAAAGCTTCCCAACGGGGTGGGGGGAGGGAGAGTTAAGTTCCCTCGGGGTGATTATTCAAAAATCATATTAGTTCTTTTTTCGGTGATTATTCAGAGTCAAGTCCCAAGGTCATATCATGCTACTACGGCTAAGCATTAATTAATTTAAGAAATAAGAATTTTCATGGTACGAACGCATGAAATATAAGGAAGAGAACGTGTTATATCATTTGAGTCAGAAACTTTCCGACAGACATAATTACACGTCATAATTATATATAATTTTTTTTTGTTATATCTGTTGGAGTAGAGTTGAAATCGAAATCAAAATCGAGTTATGTATTATTTTCATTTCTTTTTATTTTCATGCAAGAAATGTTTCTTTGTCAGCACAAGGGAACATAAAACTTTGTTGGGTCTAACGCCACCACCTGGGGAAGTCTATACTTCTCAATTTCCACAAACAGGACAAATATAAAAAGCACAGTCCGCATGTCATTTGATATTTTTTATTTTAGCTTTTTTGATGGGGAAAAAGTTAAGTGAAAAACCCAAAAATGGTAACTATGATATGTCATTTTGTTTACTTTACACTTCTAGGGAACCCAGTAGTTGAGATGGCGAGAAATGCAAGGGATATGAACTACTTACATTTTGTTGCTCTTTTTTTTATATCTACATGCATATACGTGTACTTGCATTTATGTATATTTTAGAATTTAATTTCAAAAATAATTAGTTTGATGTAATATGAAAAATCTCAGTTTCAATTTCCGCCAGACGAAGGTGGACTTGTATCTTTTCTACAAAGACGTGACTGCAAGAGGGGGATATTGTCAGGTAGGTATCTGTTTCTTTACACAGTACATATTAATTTCTGATTTTTCCAGAAACAATTGATGATTTTCTGGAAAATTAAGGAAATCAATTTTAAAACCGGCCTTATGAAGCAACGTTTTCCATATACTCCAACATAGATATGTGTCTATAAGTGTTCCTTATTTTGTAACATTCTTTGGAGGACAAAGTGTTTTATGTCCATATAATCTCCAAAGAAAGTTATAATTGTATGTTACTGGAAAGATGAACACCCTGGATGATTATATGGATTAGGAAAAGGATATGCGAGTAAAGAATTGCTTGCGGTGTATTTTGCGCGGGGGGGGGGGGGGTTGTTGGAGGGGAACCAAAAAAAGAGTAAAGGATTCTATAGGCTTCTCGCAAGCCTCATAGTAATGGGATTGGTTCCCTTTTGCTATGTTTGCTTGCAATAATAATGGTTGGAATTTGACTATTTTATACAATTACATAATCCATCTAAGCACCTTTTAATCATAAGATTAATCATAGGAGATTTCACAACTTTATTCGATCTTTTGAATTCGATTACTCACCTTTTGACACTCTTTTAGGTCACCAAAGATGGGAAATGGGGTGAAGTCGCATCTACATTGAACACAATAAGCGGCGTTTTGATACCTCCAGATAAGATTCAAATGCTATATGCAAATCTCTTCTACCAGTTTGAGCAAACATATTACTATCGGACTCCTGCAAAAGTAACAGAGTCTCAACGACTGCAAGTTTCTCCAACAGGTGAAGCCTCTACGATATACTAGCATTTTTGTTTTCGTAATTTCTAGGGCCCGCTGTATTTTTCTCTATCTTTATCTTTAGTTAATGATTGCTTAATTAGTGGTAGCGACATGTTAGTGAAACTGCAATATTAAACTTGATGATATTGTGTCATTTTATACTATTATCAATTTATCATTAAAAATACGACTCTTTTCATGGAAGGAAAATATTTTGCAAATGAGACTCTTCTCGTGGAATGGACTCAATTCTTTCCTGCCAATCTTATTGTCATATTTCTGCAGGTTACTCTTCTGGCAGTAGGGATAGCTCAAGCAGCTCAACAGGGAAGCGAAAGCACTCCGAGAGTGTAGACAATGGTACAGCAGAGAAAAGGGCTTGCCTAAACAGTTCTTTCCAATTTTCTACAGGTCTGTCATTTTTTTTGGTTTTTTCTCTTCAAAAAAGTTAAGCTGTTGAACTGCACTCGATAATAATAACTTGAAGCGAAATGCAAAAAATAAAAAAAGGTGAAAACAGAAAACGATGTCAATATATTTTGTAAAATCCATGCAGTATTAATAGTAATTCCTCGAGTAAGTTTGAGTTTCGGGTATACCTCACCAATTATGTGCATTGGATTATATAAATCAGGGATTGCTATTTTTTTGACCTCTCAAATGTTTTTTTGATTACCCTCAAATTCTTTATTACTCAGATGCTAATAGTTCCCTAGATGAATTAGTTGCATCAACATCTATGGCCTTGTTATTCTCAGTGAAATATAGGGTTGTAATTCTTTATATTAGTACTATTTTCTATCTGTGACTTGTGTAGTCCGAGTTTCACACACCACGATCTTCTATTAAGTGGTCTGAACAGGTAGTTAGTTAGGCTTTCCTTTCAATCTAAAATAAGTTACCATTTGGTTTAATTAGAGAATCTGAATGGTTGGCCGCTTTCTTATAATTTAGTAAACATTGCAGTACTTTTAAGCAGTTATTACTATGTGTTTTGCAAATTCAAGGAATGCTTATGACAGAAGAGAAGAACCCATTCTTGCAAACACCATCACAAATCAAGGAAATGAAGAAGTCATCAATAATTAAGGAAATGAAGAAATATCCGAATGCCCCAAGGGGGTATAGAACAAGTTATATGATCTTCCTCAGGATGGAATGTGACCGATTGAAAAAGTTACACGGCGAGAGCTCAGCAGGCCAATTTCGGGGCATGGCGATTGAAGCATGGAGGCGTCTCTCTAAGAGTGAACGAGAGGTAGACTCCCTTGGAGGTTTTGTTCATTATTCTAAGTTACTTTGTTCCACTAAAGGTGTCCCATTAGAAAATTTCAAATATCAAGAATATATTTTTCTTTCATAATTACCCCTATCATTATGAAACTTTAGTTTAGTAGTGGTGGCATGACTATGACACTTTGATGTTTAGACTTGAAGACATTGTGTATTTTATACTATATTGAAAATGAGACTTTTTCTGGAACATAACCTTCTCGCAAATAGGACCTTTTATTTTTTATTTTTTTGGGGAATGGAGGGACAATTGTACTCTTAGTAGTCATCTCATCTTTCAATATATGCACATTTTATCCTGCTCATTTGAACTGATCAAACTTTTCAAGGTCTCTATAGAGACTATATGTAACTAATTTTAGGAGAACATCCATTTCTGCCCCTGCATAGGCAAATTTAATGCATTCATCTGGTATTGACATGATTGAAATTGATTGACGTACTTATGCACTTGAATGGTTGTATCTCGTTGAACTAATTGTGTAAGTTGTGTTTTTACAGCCATATGTGGAGGCAAGTAAGAAAGACAAGGAAAGGTATATCCGAGAGATGGCAGCCTACGAAAATGTGCGTAAACAAAATACAGAAGAAACTCAGAATGCATCAACCAGTTCAAAGTCTAGTACTGTTATCAGCTTTGCAAGGCCTACACAAACTGAGGGTGACTACCATGTGAATTTAGTGCCTGTTGGTTTTATTTTAATAAAATCAACGATTTTATTATTATTGTTATTAATTTTTAACTCAGGAATAGCACCAGCTGATGCCGAGGACAACATTGTGACAGATGAATCGGAAAATGTGCACAAAGAAAGTATGGAAGAAACTCAGAATGTGTCTACCAGTTCAAAATCAAGTAATGCCATTAGATTTGCAAGGCCTTTGCAAACCGAGGGTGACTACCATGTGACTTTACCACCTGATGCTGAGGAAAACTCTATTATGGACAAATCAGCAGTTGAATTGGCAGCCGGGAGGCCTTCGCGAGCGGAGGGTGACTACAACATGACTTTACCACCTGATGCTGATGACACCTCTGTTACCGACAAATCAGCGGTTGAATTGGCAGCTGGGAGGCCTTTACAAACCGATGGTGAATACCATGCGACTTTACCTCCTGATGCTGAGAGCAACTCTGTTATGGACAAATCAGTGGTTGAATTGGCAGCTGGGAGCCCTTCAGAAACCGATGGTGACTACCATGTAACTTTACCACCTGATACTGAGGACAACTCTGTTACAGACAAATCAGTGGTTGAATTGGCAGCTGAGATGGTGAAAAATGCTCAGTCAGTGGCTGAATTGGCAGCTGGGATGGTGAAAAATGCTCAACCAAATGATCCCTTATTTCAGGTTAACTGGGAGGAATACTATGACTCTCTTAATATAGTTAAGAAGGATAGTTAGGCGCAATAGTGGTTTCCAGAATTTCCATAGTTAGCGCTATGTGCTAATCCTCTGTCCTCTGTTATATAGTTTTGTTTATCTGCAGTTTGTATGTATCTTGTTTCTGTGATGAGTAGTATGATGTTTTTCTGTTTTTATTATAACAATAACTAGTAAACGGGCATGTTGATATCTGGTTTGGCTTTCCAGTTTGTTGTTGTATTATAAGATAAATCTCCCAACCTCTGTTGCCATTGAAGGACTCATCCGAGATGACCAAGGTAAGTGGATTAAGGGCTTCTGTGGGAAACTGGGCGTGTATGACATAACGAAAATGGAACTATGGGCTCTATGTGATGGGCTAATGATGGCTTTGGAGATGAGATTCCTGCATCTCAAGGTGGAATCGGATTCAGGGATGGCCGTAAACATGATAAAGGAAGCAGATACAACATCCATACGGGAGCTTAATCCAGGGGTGCAGAAGACTTGCGAAATCCATGGACTGTCAAGATTATGCATACATGGCGGGAAAGCAATGCATGTGCTGATGGTTCAGCTAATTTGGGTCATGATTGTAATGACTGTTGTATGTCTGAGTGTCCACCACCTTCAGTTGTAGGGCTGTTGTATAATGATATATCCAGAGTTTCTAACATAAGATTCTAGGCCCTGTTTGGCCGCCTTTGCACCAAAAAAAAAGAAGACACAAGTACACCCGAGAATTTAAAAGTGATTAAGGTGCCCTTAATAAGTATGGTGAATATGTTAATTTGATTTTGTTTATTTAGGATAGTTTAATAATTTAGACATATTTAGGCCTGCAATTTATGTTGGAATTTACAAAGTTGAAAAGGCATGTCCAAATGACACATTGGTTGGATGCAGAAAGAATAAATGAAGAGGTGCATCTCTTCATGGCCAAAGGACACAACTCCT
>JAUMHB010100219.1:0-10297 GCA_032359685.1 Pittosporum tobira
AACTATTTATTTCTTATTATTATACAAAATAATCAATAACTGACTCTATAATTTAAAGATTTTATAATTTCATAATTTCATAATTTCATAATTTAATATAGGTCTGTAAAAAGACTACCTTCCATTCATAAAAAATACTATGAAAGCTTTTTCTGATATCATTTGTGATTAATAATTTATATCATAACATATTTATCTGAGACACTTTTTAAAACTAGTAGGTCCTAATATTATTTTTAAGAAAAACAAAATTAGACTACATAAAATAAAATAAAATAAGCAAAAATAAAGGGAACATATTAGGCTTTGTTAATAGATCTCATAGCTGGATTACAGAAAAGCCCAGTTATACTTAGTCTCCTTCTAGACAAAGCCCAATTATCCGCGATGTTTTTAGTAATTCCCCACAGGCCAGATCAACTTCTAATCTGCAGATAAGCTCTAACGGTTCAGACTCGTAGAAATAATTTAAATCAAAGTCATAATCCAACGTCCTTCCAACCAAACCCACAAAAACTAGCCGTTACAAGAGCGTCCAGAGCCTCATCGTTTTTCATCTCCGCCTCTCATCGTTAATGATATCTAACAGATCAATCCTGAAATCCTAACCCCAACCTTCCCCTCTCTCTCTCTTTTCCAATGGACGTCGCCGCCAAGAACTCCGGTCCAGTGACCCCTGTGAAAACCCTAAAATCCAATCGGTCAAAAGTCTCTGAAATCCTAAAAGACCCCGAGAATCAAAATCCTAATCTGGAAAGCCCCAATTCTAGATTATCAATCAAATCCGCCCGAAAGACCCAAATCTCAGCGCGTAAAAGTCCTCAATCGGTAGTAGCCTCTCCGTCTCCAAGAAACAAGATTCGTGAGCGAAAGTTTGTGGTGGCGAGAAAGAACACCAAGAGAGAGAAAGCCAACTCTTCAAATGTGGCATGTAACTGCAAGATCAATGGTAAGTCAGAGAAGTGTGTCTGCGTTGCTTATGAAACCCTTAGGGCTTCTCAGGAAGAGTTTTTCAAGAATCGGGCTAATGTTGGTGATTTATCCGATAGAGTTGAAAATGGCATCCAAGAAGAGGAAGAAATGAAACCCATTACTCATAACCCTACTATTTCAGATCGGTATGAGGAAAATGGATTGGATGAGAGTAAAGTGGGACAAGGGAGTGCATGTGTGAAGAGGAGGAGAGACAAGTGTTCGGAAGAAGCAAGGCAGAGTGTGCCCGAGGCTGGAAAAGTGATGCATTTGATTAAAGCATTTGAGAAGCTTCGTACAAGACCACAGGCAAAGGAAGCAGATGAGAAGGATGAGAAAGAACCAGAAGACTGTAAAATTGGGACAAAATGGGCGTTACCTGGTTTGCAACCGAATGATCCTGAAGCACAGGTTTCTAACTCTTCATTCTGCCCCTCGGATTTTTTCGTTACATCAGAGAGTTTAGGTTTGGATCCACGGGTTTGCTCTTCGTTAGATAGCAGCAGAGGAAGGTTGGTATAAGTACATTTGGCCAATAATTGATAATTGATAATTGATAACTGATAACTGATAATTGGTTTTCTTAATCATTTTGAATTGAATTCTGAGTTTGGCTTTGCATTCTTTTGAAGCTTTACAATTTCAAGCAGGAATTCTCACGGTGGTCGAAGTAGCAGACGAAATGTATGAATTACAACTCGTGCGTTGGATATTTGATATTGAGATAATAATGTTTATATCAATATTTTTCTAATGCACATTCATTGCAGAGCTGTGAATCATCTGGGACATTTGTAGGAAGGCATCGGAATAGGAGGCAGCATAAAGTCACGTCCCTGAAACCCTTCAAGCTTAGGACCGAGGTTTGTTTTCTTGATTATTGTAGTATAAACATATGCTTTTGAGATCGAATTCATACTAAATGTCTTATGAGGCTTACAAAGTTATGGATTTTGATTGTTTAACATCTTACAATGTATGAATAGTTTCAGAATGAGCAGTTTAAAAAATAGCCTTCCAGTCCTTTCTGCATGGTATTGATGAGCTTTATAGTTTTAGGCACGGCCTTCAGAGTGGAGATTCTAGATTTTTACTCTTAGGTTTTAATTCTTGTAGAGCAAGAGCAACTGCTTATCCCATTTCGGGGTGGGAGGTTGGGGAGGGTGGTTTAAGGCTAATGTAAGGTAGGAATGCTTAAATGTGACCATGAGAGTTGAGACGGACATATTAGTTTCAATGCACATTATTTTTGTTGCAAATCTATAAAAATGAATAATGGATACTCAATAGATAACTTAACTGCTTGTATTGGTTATGGAAAAGTTAAAATGCTCCCAGCTGAGTTGGTGGCACTTCTGCTCATGAGAGAAAAAATGTAACTAGTTCACCCTTATTCTTCATTGTAGACCGTTGTGGAGACCTCTCCTCTCCCCGCCTTTTGTCTTTCTCTCTTTTAACTTTTATTGGCTTTCTAAAGTTCAAGCGAAAAACTCTTTTAATGTGGCTTGTGTAGGTCAGTCTCTCTTCAAATAATTTAGCTTATTTTTTAATCCTATTTTATTTGTAAACCTTGATTACACTGATTAATGGGCCCACAAAGTCAAAAATCACTTATCAGGATAACTATATTTGATTTTAGGATTTTTTAACCTTGAAAGTGTACCTCAGTAAGCATATATAGTGCATTGTCAAGAACCAGTTTTTGCTGTACCTTTTTTTGGGGTTACACTGTTTTTGCTATATATCTGACAAAATGCATTGAGAAACCTAAGCATTATTCTTGCCATGTTAGGATGGGACTACTTGTGACCACCCAGACCAAAAAGTTTAGTTTTTAAACCTGCAGAATTTTAGTATTAGTGACAAACTTGACAAAGTGCCAACATAAACAGTAGAGGCAATTGTTGCATGTCTTTTGGGCTTTAACTT
Organism: Pittosporum tobira; assembly: GCA_032359685.1. Taxonomy (NCBI): domain Eukaryota; kingdom Viridiplantae; phylum Streptophyta; class Magnoliopsida; order Apiales; family Pittosporaceae; genus Pittosporum; species Pittosporum tobira. The sequence continues at coordinate 2,902 of JAUMHB010100219.1, forward strand.
TGGCAGTCTCATCAGGTTTTCTGTAACTATAATAAATCCTGAAAGTGATAGTCAATCTAATTTATACTTATCAAAGAAAAAAGTCAAACCTAATTCATCGCTTATTACATTAATACATGTACTCAGGATTAGAAAGGCTTTAACTTTGGCAGTATCATCAGGTTTTCTATAACTATAATGAATCCTGCAAGTTTTGCTCAATCTAATTCATCGTTTGTTACATAAACACATATTTGCTGGCTTAAAATCACCTTGATTTCACTAATAATATGCAAGTAAACTTTCGGGAATATATACCTTCTCTTCTTCTCTTTTAATTAAGGCAATTTCATGAAGTTAAGTTTGTTATAGTGGAAAAATTTGCCAAATTTCACCCGAACACAAATAATTTCTGTTAACGGTGTAGCAAAGGGGAAGGTCTAAGGAAAAACGGTTCATCAAAAAAGTAGAAGAAAGGATGATGGAGGAGGAAAAGCTGCGGATACCAGTTGCTCAAGGTCTCCCATGGACAACAGATGAGCCAGAGGTGAGCCTACTATTGTTTACTTAGATAAATTTTTCAACTTAAAAAAAATACAATGCTAACATTATTTACTTGTGTTTCATGTGAAAAGTCACTCTTTCTTACTTGATATGTCCTGCGGGGTTCCTGCTATCATATATAATGCTAAAATTTGCAATGAAGAAAGAAACTCAGTTAAAGCTAGTTATGCTAAAATATGAAGTAAAGAACGAACCTCTGTTAAAACTAGTTATTTACCATTGTATCTTGAACCTGCAGAGGGTAGTTGTGTTTAATGATGGTGAAAACTCACTCTTTATTACTTAAATGTGTGTAACGTGGATGTCAACATGAAAAGCAACAGTGATAATTAGTATCATCACCAATACAAATCAACTCCACAGTTTTCAAGAGAATTTTTTCCCACTGTTTTGAAGATAACATCACACTGTAAATTTATCAAAAGCTGCCACAATATTGTATGGTCTATGTTGGTAACATTTCTAATCAGTCTTCAATTGTTGTGTCGTGGATTACATCAGTGCCTGGCAAAACCTCCTGTCAAAGAAAGTACAAGGCCAGTTGATTTGGTGTTGCATAGCGATGTGAGGGCTGTGGAGCGTTCTGAGTTTGACCATCAGGTACAACCTTGGTACTTTTTCTATGAACAATTTAAATCTTGTTGATCATTTATCATTTATTTACGTTTTTTAATCTGTAATGTCCTGCCCTGATTTGTTTGTGATTTTTCTTTCTTTTTCTTTTTAATGTGCATATCAGGTGGCAGAGAAAATGAGCTTTATTGAGCAATACAGAATGGAATTGGAGAGACAGCAGAAGGTAGATGATAGTTTAACTTTGTTGCTTCTTGATGATATTAGCTGTTACTAGTAATTAGCTGATCTATATATTTGTCTTAATAGTTGGCTGAAGAAGAAGAAATACAGAGGCTGAGAAAGGAGCTTGTTCCAAAAGCACAACCAATGCCCTATTTTGACAGGCCTTTCATCCCCAGAAGGTATAACCAGTTTCCCTATTACTACATCTATTCCGCAAAAATAGAATCCGACATGCACAATTTGCAGACTTTATTGCTATGTTGTTCTTCCATCTTACCCCATAAATAAATTTCTTAGTATTGTTGTTGGCATGATAGAGAAAACTCTGATATTGAAGTTGAAGACAATTGTGTCATTTTATACCATCATAATTAAAAATGTGACTTTTATTTTGTGGAACAATTTTTTTAATCTGTAATGGAACTATTTTTTTAATCTGTAATGGAACTATTTTTGTAGAATTGAAAGTACAGTGAGCTTTATTACCGTACATGGTATGTTCAATTCTCAGGTCAGAAAAGCATCCAACTATACCTAAGGAGCCAAGGTTCCATCTGCCTCAACACAAGAAGATCAAGGGCTGCATGTCTTGGAATGACATGTACATACACCAGCATTACTAGAATGAAGAAGTTTTAAGTACAATGAGATGTACTGGCTTAATTTTTTGGGTCCTTATGAATAATGATTTAAAAAAAAAAAAAATTCTCTTCAAACCGATATCCTTTTCATCTTTTTCTCAGTTGTATATGAACGATGCAACTGAATTCGTTGCAGTTTTTGGTGAAACAGAGTGATGATATTTGTTTCAGGGGCACAATTTGTGTGCCATCTTAATGGAAATCCCATAATTGTTGATTTCTCCTTTCAGTTTCACTATTGGTTCGAATCAAATGTTACCCGAATTTGACAACAAAGAGACTTGCCATTCAGAGAAAACAAAAAACTAGAATACATTCTTCAGTATCATAATAATCTGGATGTATAAATCTTGTTAGTAGAAGGAAAGTCCAGTTATGGATGATTCTGCATTAGATTACTTTACACAGGTATGAGACGACGTGCCATTAATAAATTTTGCTTGAAGATTGCTATTAAAAATATAATAATATTTTTAATTAATCATTTTATTATAAATATAGGAAAAAAATTTCATAATAAAAAAAAATTGTTTTAAAAATACTTTCTATTTATGTGAAATTTATAATGAAACATTTATTTTTAAATTTCGGTACATCTAACATATATATCTATAAATAAATTATAACAAAAACACATAAAGAGCAAAACGACGGCGTTAGCATTCGCAAGAAACACGCATCTAATACGTCGTAGTTCCGGAACCAATCGATGCTACTTGATCTACAAAACAGCGAGCCGCCTAGTAGGAGTCCTTCTAACCTGCGCACGCACCTTCTCTTCATTTCCCTTCCACATCAATCTATCTCACAAACCCTAAACCTAGCTGACGAGAGAAACAGCTATGGTGATACGCCACCTCCTAGCCCTAGCTCGTCGGTCCCACCGACCATCCAAAACCCTCCTCCGTCCCCTCTCCACCTCTGCCGCTGTCGCCACCACCTCCCCCTCAGCTCCACCCTCACCTCCACCCCCCACCGCTATGATCTATGATCGTCTCGCTGAATCTGTTAAACAAAAGCTCAAAACCCTCGATAACCCGGACTTTCGCTTCCTCCAGTACAATTCCCCTCACCCAACCGTAACGGATCACTCCTCGATCCTCACGGCGCCGCTAACCAAAGTAACGACACTCCCCAACGGCCTCCGCGTCGCCACCGAGTCTACTCTCTCTTCGAAGACCGCCACCGTCGGCGTTTGGATCGATGCCGGATCCCGATTCGAGACCGAGGAGACGAATGGTACCGCTCATTTTCTAGAGCACATGATATTCAAGGGGACGGAGAAGAGGACGGCGAGGGAACTTGAGGAAGAGATTGAGAATATGGGAGGGCATTTGAATGCTTATACTTCTAGGGAGCAGACGACTTATTATGCCAAGGTTATGGATAAAGATGTGCCCAATGCGCTGGATATATTGTCGGATATTTTGCAGAATTCGAAGTTTGATGAGAGGAGAATTACGAGGGAGCGTGATGTGATTCTCAGGGAGATGGAGGAGGTAAAATGACTAATAAAGATTGCATTTTTATTCAGTTTTAGTGTGTTAATGTCTAGTACACTCTTACGAAGAGTTTATGTACGAAAATAATAGGCAACAAATTTATACTCCGTATTAAATTAAGATTGAAATGAAAGTATTGTTTTTTTAATTAATATCTGTTCATGATGGAAATTTAAGATCTTTTTGTAGTTGGCAAGGACATTTAAGAGTATTTATGTAATGTGGTTAACAAAATTGATATGTTAATTACTTGAATTGGGTTCTACTACTTGCTTGTGATGTATTAGAGGGTGATTATTATTACTTTTTGAAGTATGATTCTGAACGAGTTAACTTACTGAGTGTGAGATGCCATTGAAGATTATTATTGGAATATCGTGAAGTATACAAAATTTATATGTTGCGTACTGCTGTAGTAATGCCCAAGCGGTTCTCATGATACGTACATTGTGTTGATTGTGATAGGCTCAGGTTTATGCATTTTCTGTATATTTTATTAGTACCTGAAAGATCCGATATATTTCTGTTGTAGGTGGAAGGACAAACAGAGGAAGTTATCTTTGACCATCTCCATGCAACTGCATTCCAGTATACTCCCTTGGGCAGAACCATTCTTGGACCTGTTCAGAATATCCAGACAATCACAAAGGAGCATCTTCAGAACTATATATCAACACATTACACTGCTCCCAGAATGGTGAGTATGAACTAATTGGTTTTGCTTGTAACTAATTGGTTGATTCTTCAACTAATTGTTTCACCTCCATATTTCAATTTTGAATTTTCCCTTCTGCTGATTAAGTTTGAAGTTCTGATCTTGGTTATGTTTCAGGTAATTGCTGCTTCTGGAGCAGTTAAACATGAAGAGATTGTTGAGCAAGTAAAGTCATTGTTTACCAAGTTGTCAACAGATTCAACTACGACTTCTGAGTTAGCTGCAAAAGAGCCTGCAATTTTTACTGGCTCTGAGGTATTCTATTATTTTTGCTGTTGTACATGGTATTTTCCAGGAAAACAAGGTTTCTAAAAATTTTCTAACATATTTAGTGAAAATCAGGTAAGAATTCTTAACGATGATATTCCCCTTGCCCAATTTGCGGTTGCTTTCAATGGGGCGTCTTGGACGGATCCAGATTCAACTGCTCTGATGGTAATGCAATCAATGTTGGGTTCTTGGAGTAAGAATGCTGGTGGTGGAAAGCATATGGGGTGAGTTTTTTCATGTCATTTATGGCTATTTGTAAAATTAATCTAAACCCTCTTTTAGGGTGACATCATCTCATGACAACATGCATTAACCAGTTACGTCTGTTAACAGTTCTGAGCTTGCACAGAGGATTGGCATTAATGAAATAGCTGAAAGTATGATGGCTTTCAACACCAACTATAAAGACACTGGCCTGTTTGGTGTCTATGCTATTGCTAAGGTGGGAATCTCTTCAGTTTCATTGTATATATGTTATCATTTGATGTTATCTTCAATGTTCTGTTTTGCATGGTTTTTGGTAATAGCTTATCTACTTCTCATTTGAACTTTTTATACACATCAATGATTTTGAGACTAAAATGCCAACGATTCATGTTTTTAATTGTTTTACATTTTAATTTCAGCCAGATTGCTTGGACGATTTAGCCTATGCGATTATGTATGAGGTGACCAAGTTATGCTATCGAGTTTCTGAGGAGGATGTGATTCGTGCTCGTAACCAGGTGACTGCCATTTTGAGGAATATTCTCTAATCTTGTAGTGGATATTTGGTTATTTACTCACATATGTGCTCTATTACAGTTGAAATCTTCGCTGCTGCTCCACATGGATGGGACCAGTCCTGTTGCAGAAGATATTGGGCGCCAGGTATAATATTGAAATCCCGATTTGAAATCCCCTTCTTATATTGGTAAATTATTCTTGCAGTGCTCCAAAATATCCGAATTTTATTTCAAAACTAATTCATAGCCTGTAACTGCAATCCAGTTCCATTTGTCCCAGCTAGGGCCTTAAAGCTGAAACTTACATTTGATATTTGAAAATCAGAAACAATGAGATAGTTTCTTATTATTGTTCTAAATTGTTTTTGCAGCTACTTACATATGGTCGAAGAATTCCGTTCCCGGAGTTATTTGCGAGAATTGATGCTGTAGATGCTAGCACCATCAAACGTGTAGCAAACCGATTTATTTTTGACCAGGTTAGGATTATAATCTGCCCTAGCACCAGTTGCTATGTTTCATGTTAGTATGTTACCAAACAAAAGAGTTAACAAATTTTCTCATTGATTTAACATATCTTTGCATTTCTTGATTGTTTGCAGGATATAGCTATTGCTGCTGTGGGGCCCATCCAGACTCTACCCGACTACAACTGGTTCAGACGCAGAACCTACTGGAACCGATACTAGATTTACATTTTTGCACTTTGTTTTTGTCGTCTTGTCACCAACTTTCAATTTTGGGCGAACCAATAATTGTTGATTTTTAACCGGATGGCCGTCCATAGTCGTCTTTTAAATTTTACCTGCGTTTATTTCTTTTTGGGTCGTCACCCCAAATTTCCTGTAAGTCCAAAATAATTTGCTGTGTTGATGGATTCATCACAAGTTACGAGAGACTAAAAATCCAAATTTATGCCCTATAGAGTGGCCTGCATCTTGTGTTTATACTTTGAAGCACGAATTCACCTTAGGATTGCATTTATAGCTGTATCGTGTTACTTGTTCATGCCAAGGTCAATCAGTGTACAGCTAAACATAATGTGTCATTTATCAACTAAACATGCTAGTTAATAATTGCCCAAGAATAAGTGTACAGCTGACAAAATACATAAACAAGTCCTGGAGTTGTATAAAGTTCTTCTCTCTGTCATCATGTAGCCATGAGACAAGGGTTCTTCTACTAGGCTTGAGGCGGTTTGCATGGAAGAGGTAAATAAAATAAAGTAAAATCCTCCATTTACCCAACCAAATCCAGTAACAAGACTGTAAAATTAACTGATCATGGTAAATGAAAGATCTTCAGTGTTTGTTTGGTTTTTTCGCAGAATTTTTTAAATATTTTCTCTCAACTCGATCCAATGTATCAACTCATCAAGGACTAAAATGATTATTTCACTTAACTCATTATCAACTCATTTAAAATTTTAATACATATATTAAATTAAATAATTTTAATTTTTAACGCAACTAAACTCTTTATCTTCCACTATTTATATTTATTATAATTTTATTATACATAACATTTAGTAAAAATTATAGTGTCATATATCTATTTAAAAGTGACAAAAAATTCATTATCTTCCCAACAAATTTTCTAGTTATTTCAACTTTATCATATTTATACATAAGTTCATGTTACTTAAAATGATATTATAATTTAATTTTAGTTATTAACAAAACAAAACATAATTTTAAAGAAATAAATATGGCAAAAAAATTATACTTATTTAGAGGTAATATAATTTTTTTTAATATATATAAATAAAGAATATCATATATCTATTTTGATATACCTCATAAAGATTGTATACTAAAGGGTAAACCACCTGCCACGTCAGCAGTAGCATGACATACCTCATAAAGACCTGCCATGCTTTTATTTTTATTTTTTTCCTTTATAAATCTATTTTCACATTTTAATGTTCAAATTTGACTTTTCAAAAAAAAAAAGCAATGATCTTATATTTTGGAGGGGCAATAGGACATATTAAAACAACCCTATCAGCTTCTTTAACTTTTTCCTAAATTCAATCAATTTATTTTCTAAATTTCGTTTTAAATTTCTTTAACTTCTATAATGCTCGCATATAAAAAAAAAAGTCAAGACTTTCAAGGGAAAAATTCCACAAACTGTTTTTTTTTTTTTTTTTTTTTTTTTTTTTTAAATAAATTTTTTTATAATATATCCTAACAAACAAAA
>JAUMHB010100241.1:9102-29749 GCA_032359685.1 Pittosporum tobira
ATCCTTTATTGAACTCTTTACTCATTTGATGATTCCTAATTAGCTTTTCACGCACACAACACACACACACACACACACACATAGTCACAGCATTGAATGTTTGCTTTACTTGACTGCAGTATTTCCACTCAGTTGACTAGTCAATTGGATGCTCTGATGCCATCTGGACCTCAAGGGCAACAGCGAAGAAGAATTGGTGGGTGCTAGAATAGGAAGTTATTTCTTAGACATTTTCTTTTTAATAGGATATTATTAATTGAAGACGTTCGCTCTTATGCCATATTTCCACCCAAAAAGTAGTCTTGGTTCATATAACTTACTATATACTCACGGCTGTTATTTGTATGCATAACATACTTGTTAAGTTGTTATGATTTACAGTAAATTGAAAAGTAGTCTCAATAAATAAAGCTCTAAGTTACCTGATAAATAATGCAATGTGTTGAAGTATTGTGGATCTTATATGAATTGCAGAGGGTAATGAACCAAAGAAGAAGCGAACAAAGGGTGATTCAGATATCTCAAGGGCTTCTCCTTCCATGCGGAACCACTTGGATTCTCTTGCAAATTTGAAGGGTGAACAGGTGTCTATTTAACTTTTGTAAAATTGCCTGCGTAAATTTAGGTTCTAATTAGCACGCAATTTATTCTTTCAATGTTGTTGCAGAAATTTTGTTTATTTCCCATGCTAAAAGTGGTTTCTATTATAATCTGGCACTGGAAATAGAATTGTATTTATCTCTGTATCATTTTGATTTATTGTTTCAGGTAGCAGCAAGGGTCAGGGAAGAGGACGCTGATAAAGATGAGTGGCTCATTGTTAAAGTAATACATTTTGATAGGGAAGCAAGAGAGTAAGTTTATTTACACTTATGAGTTCGTCCTTATTTTGCTTTATTTCTCTTTCCCATATTGCCCCTAAAGGAAGAACTGCACTTAAATTCAAATTTATAACTAATTCACCACAAAATCCATTTCAAATTATTTGAAAGAAACATCCAATTTTTTTGTGTGAGTAGTTCTCTTAATGGATCGTGATTGATTTCTTACAGGAGTAGGTCACAATAGAATTTTATGTTGCTCCCTTGGCCATTCCAAAAGGGGTACCATTTTGATTTTTGAGGTCGATTTGTGAAATCCCTAGACTCAAAATTGATATGAACCTATTTAATTTCTGTGAATACAATTATAATTATCATAAACTATTTAAAAAGTACTACTAATTTCCAAGTTTGTTACTTACAAAAGTTACATGGATTACATCAATTTTAAATTTTAGATTTTGTGAATTGGCTTCAAAAATTCATGAAGACTCTTTTTGAGGAATGGAGGGAGTAGTTAATAACAATTGGAACAAATCTTGGAGGGATACTACGTAGTCTTTATTTAAATACTTTTTTTCCCTCTCTTTCCGGATAGCAGTCTTTGTTTTGATACTATGTGTGTTACTTTAATGTATATTACTTCTTTCCCAGAGTTGAAGTACTTGATGAAGAACCAGGCGATGACGAAGAAAGCAGTGGCCAAAGGTAGCCTTTTTTATGACTATTCATGTTGCTCAGGTCTAAGTCTGGCTGATAGACTATGGTTGAATTTATGTAATTTGCATATTTAAATTAGTAGTCTGTGGGACTTAAATTTGCATGCTGGCACATACCTCTAATGAAGTTATGTTCCAAATTATAAGAGTACTTGTCATTGTAATGTACAAAGAAAAGTGCCTTATAATTTGGAAAGGAGGGAGCATACAGTAATTTCTTAATGCTTGTGGAGTCTTATAGTTCTTTTTGTTTGCTGTATTTCGGCGTGGCGAAAAGTAACCCAAGTTTCTTAATATTAAAATTAGTTGAACATCTTCGATATTTCTATTTATCATTTTGCTACATGTAATTTAGTATGCATGTCAAGTATGGGTATATGATTCCAAGATCAAGTTCTTATATTCTTCAGGCCTGTGGAGTGAGGACACAAAACAAATCAACAGCTGAAGTTCCTAGGTTTCTTCTTATTCAATTATAGAGATATGTTCTGATATATCAGATCTTTGATATGGGTACTTCACACTCTTTTTATGTATTTACGAGCGTGAAATGTACATTTTACGAAATTGCTGGACGAACTTTTGATAAACTCAGAATGTATCATCTTATCGATCCATCTTCTCATCTTCCTTCACACAATGTGAAGTTTCCTTAAACAGTTTTAGATTAATGTTACCAGTTTGGTGTGGGTCCAGTCCATTTTCGTACCTTCCAGATTCTTCCCCTCTTTTCACACTTCTATGTCCCACTATAATCAGAAGTGTATTTTAAAACATAAAGAGCAAAAAGATGAACCCTGCGACCTAGGTGCTTGCTTCATAAATGGAAGATTAGGTTTGACCAGATTGACTGTGATGTTATTGGAATTATCAGCACATAAACTATGTACTCCTATGGTATTCTAATCTATTCTTCCGTCCTCAAAAGAATGAGGCAAGTACAAAAAAATTGTCCACAAAATAATGAGTACCCGGTACACGAAGTCAGATTATATAATTGAAAGACTTACCCTCAGCACCTAATAATCAAATGAACACTTTTCATTTTTGTAGTACTTCTTAAGCGCCATACTTATATGGCTCAATCTTATTCATTATCAACGTTTGACAGCCGGTTACTCAAACTTTGAATCATTTTCATTGCTCACCTGTTTCTGATTTATCTCCCTATGTTTCTGAGTCTCTGACACCTTCAGACCTTTTTCCTTGAGTTGAACTTGGGCCTCCAATGTTCATGTGGTTCATTGAGTCTAAGCATGCAGAACTCTATCCGCTGAAAAATCTCCAGGCTCTAATATTGGTGGTTATTCACTTATTCCTGAATCCGGGCTTACATAAGCTAAATACATGTGTATTATACGAGATTATCAATTGCTTATTATTCTAGTATTTCCTATTTGACATATTAGAATGTTTAATCTTCTATTTTTGGACTTATAAAAAAAAAAAAAAAAACTTCTATTGTTGGCTTATTGCTGGAATTTATCACATTCGTTTTCAGGTCATTTCTGCTTGTGTATAATTAACTATAGTTTTTACTTTGTTTAACTTTTGTTTTACACTATTGTATTGCTATCTGCAGAAAGTACAAGTTGCCTATGTCACATATCATACCTTTTCCTAAGCGAAACGATCCCTCAAGCGCTCAAGATTTTCCTCCTGGTAGACATGTTTTGGCAGTCTATCCTGGAACAACTGCATTGTATAAAGCCACAGTAGTCCATGCTCGAAAAGTAAGTGTATCCATTCTTTACATTACCCATAATTTGAATTTTCTTAATGTTGATGCTTTTCTAATTCTACGTTTATTTGGCATGCTTGGTGATGTCATTTACTATGTCATACAATTTGCAGAGGAAAACTGATGAGTAAGTAGCTTTCCCGTTGCCTTCACTTGAATATTAGTTATCTTAAAGAAAATATAATCCTAACTAGTGCACGAAGGGTAGACTTGAAAAATAAATTAAAATGTGTTATTTTTGTTGAAATGATACGTATAAATAAGTATATTGCTTTTTGGGTCGGGAGCAGCTATGTTTTGGAATTTGACGACGATGAAGAAGATGGATCCTTGCCGCGGAGGACTGTATCCTTCCACAGAGTAGTTGCTCTTCCCGAAGGACATCGCCAGTGAATCTAATGCTGCCTGTCGCTTTTTATTAATTAACATCCATATGGCGACCTGCCATGTTGCGTGTAGAAGAAGTGGCACACTTGTAATTATAACAGACTTGAGGGCGTTTGATCCATATATCTATTCTGTAACATTTTGACAGAGCACAATTTATTTGGCATCTGAATAATTTTCCTTTAGAAACTACGCGTAGTGACCTTTCGTGTGCGTAATGCAACATTTTTACTCTGTAATATGTAACTTTTTATGGTGTTACTGGTCCGGCAAAAGTTTTATTTATCTATTTCAGTGCCTCAATAAAGTAAATCATGCCATTTTAGGAATTATTCAGGTTTAGGAATATTAGCAATTCAATAGTTACTATGTAAAAGACTATTTTCTCCCTTAAGCCCCCTTCATTATTATATATATATATATATATATATATTTTGAGTGGATGTTGTCACTTGTTACACAAAGTTTACAAGTATATTAATCTTTAATCAATCAAGAAATAAATCTTATAAAAATTATATTAATTCTTTAATAACAATGGACCATAAACTCCTTTCAAAATTTGATCATACTTTTAAGAATATTAATAAAGTTATCTTTCTTTAAATTAAGATTATTTGTAAACGCATACATGAAATACAAATCTTGAGTGCTCTATTACAATTAATTGGAAAAAGAAAACAAATTTTTTCCACATATTTTAAAAAACAAAGAAAATAAATTTCCATGAAATTATATCACAATTAAAAAAATATTGGGTGAGAGAGGCTCCTACTCTCGACCTCAGGATGCTATGAGACCCACGTGCTAGCCAACTGTGCGACGGCAAAAAATTTAGAATTCTTAATCTTGATTAGTTGAACAAATGAGAAGAAAAAACAGATGGTTCTATTTTAAGAGGAAAATAATCAACTGAAGATTACTAGACCCTGAGACTGATTATACCATTCCATTAATGGCAAAAACATAATCTCGATGAAATCTGATTTCTGGCGTGTTTATAACCTTATACACTATTAGTGTTTATATGAAAATATAAACTACAAACATAATATAAAAGAAAATCATGTATTGAAACAATAAAAGAACGAAACTACATTAATATGACTTAAGAATTAATAAGTACATATGAAGGCTTATATAGACATATTTAACTTATTGACCAAACTAGTATAGCTTGCGAGCCAAGTAACACAATCCAGTTATGTATTAGATATTAATAAATAATAATACTATAAATACTAGAATATTAATTATACCATAAATAATAGAACTACTATAAATACTATAATATAATATTAACTATGCAAATATAATTAATATTATATTCTCTAGCATAAGTAATTAGATATCATTTCCACCACCTTTCTTTTCAATTACTGTTTTGACCATTTACTGGAAGTACATGTAGCTATCTAGTTTACCAGTAAACATAGTATACAATTTCATTAACTCGCATGAATTTTGTCAGCACAACTTGTAATGGTTCTGCAGTTTTTTTTTTTTGTTTTTGGATAGAAGGTCTGCAGGGTTAATTGTGATATAAGTAGGATAAATATATAACAGCCAAGTAGCCAACATATACACAGAGACCCCCGCTATAAGAAACTAAAGAAGTGTATCAGTAAGTCATATATAGGACTCTCTTGTTGACTTGAGGATATAAAAGTGCGTTTTGGCTTGAAAGAATTATTCCATCCGTTTCAAAATTATTGATATTTTTAAAAAATGACGGTTTTTAAGAATGAATATTCTATTATAATTTTTACATAAAATGAAATATTTTAAAAATATTTTTTTAAACGATGGTGTAAAATTTTATTCATATTTGTAATGACATGATAAATTAAGATGCTAAAATAAAAATATTTATCTATAATTTAGAACATATTAAAAAAAGTAATCGTCTCTAATTTTAAGCATGGGGTACTATTATTTTATTTGCATGTACACAACAAACAAGAACCGAAAACACTGCAGCATGCTTCATGTATTCTAGTGGAAGAACATGGTAATGCAATAAATCGCTAAGGCTATTACGCTAATATGCTACATATAGATAATAGAAATTTGGAGTACAATTACTAGAAATTGCCATAAATGGTCAACCTGTCTAATTTGAACCAAATGCTGACTAAGCTACTACATATGTATTGTTCTTCAAACAGCATAGCCTAGCAAGGCACAGATGAAACAACTTTAAGAAGTTACTAACATTTTTCTTCTGATGCTTAGAAGTTTCCATGATCAGGAGATCAGTCGTCTTGTGGAGCTTGATCTGACGGCTGTACATCATCAGGACCATCATTCATGAACTGGTCTCCCCAGTCATCCTCCACAGAGTCTTCAGAGGCAGGGGATGCAGCAGCATGTTGATCAATGATCAAGTTATCTCCTTTGGGTAGGGGAATATTACTCTGTGTATCAGCAGCATCATTAGAATGTGTGGATCTGCAGCAGCAGCATTAGGCTCATCATTATCCAATGGCAACTCAACATTATCATTAATAACAAATTGATCTGCAGCCCTATTATCTTCTGCAGCAAGTGGATCATCATGAACGTCCATAGAACTAGTGTGATTATTAGGTTGTGGGTTAGCGGCAGCATCAGATTCAGGCTGATCATCATCATCATCTTCTTCTTCCTCGCCGGCTCCTTGTGGAAACCACTATTATTATATATCTTGCACACAACTGTGTCACTGGCCTTCTGCAAGAAAGATTATATGTCAAGAAAAACATGTACAAAAATTAATCACCAACCGAAAATCATCCAATTTACAGTTTTAATTAAAGAGAAAATATCCAATTTATCTTGCTGGTGGTCTGAATCATCTTGTCGCTAATACTGAATTCGTGCATAAGCCAACGACTTTCTAGATCAGCATTTGCAATGTAGCAGTCTGCTGCTTTTCAAAAAATCTAAGTTGTTTCCTGACTCCAACTTTCGCCACTTTATTATCATTGGTATGATCCTGGATACGTACAGGTTTACTTTTGGTAAGCTTCCAATATCCATCTTCAAAAGTAGGCCGAATTTCTCTGCTTCTCTTGGAGTACTTGGTCAATCTGCAAAAGAAACATCAGCACTCTTCCCCTTTCTCTAGGTTACACATCTCTGTTTTATTAAACAAATTAATTAAATATATTAATTACGAATAACAAGAAAAAAATAACTGAAATTATAAATAAATAAATAAAAGAAAGAAGGAAAGAAGTGACATCAAATGCGCAGCCATATAACACACATGCGCACACACGTGGCAACGAAGAAATGCTTTCTTAATTTCAGGGCCTCCTATGTTTCAGAAGTAAAGAAGAACAGTAATTAATTCAAGAAAGAAAGAAAGGAAAAAGAAGATGCATGACTGACCCATTAGATTTGCAGGACTGAAGCAACAGATATCTTCTACATCTCTAATCTTATTAATGGCGTTGGACGGTAAAGGTTGATTCTCCACTCTTCTCTTCAAGTATTCCATAGTCAAGTCGTAATCGGTTGGATTAAACCCATCACCACCTTTTGCTACTTCATCATCGCTAACCGCATCAACTCTGGATTCTCTAGGTCGTGTACCGCAAATCAATTCTCACGACCCGTATCTCAATATTAAGCGAATTTATTTACGTACTATAAATAAATGTAATTTAGAGATAATTAAAATAATATTAATTATATTATTAAGACTATTAAATTGTCAATCAAAATATATATACATATTTTATGAGCATATAATAAAGATAATTTAAATAGTATAGCTACTAAGTTTATTTTGATAAATCACGTATCGGTATTTTAGCATACAGCATATTTATATTTATACCACGTACCAAAATATACCGCAAATCAGCTGATCAACTCACTTTTCTTTCCCCTTTCTGGAGCCCTTGAACAAAAAACTAGAAAATGTAAGATTTGGAAAGAGAGACAGAGGTAGAGAGAGAGAGGATGTTGTGGACTTGTGGGTAGTCACTTACAGATTCAGAGGGATTGAAACTGTCTTCTGGGTGACTGTGGTCCGCCATTAATGAAGTTCTTGAAGGTCCTTAAGCCAAACAAGTTTGTATAACGCAAGGTATTTGAAACTACTCTGTTACCAGAAAAACAGAGTATGTAAAAAACAAGACTGAGGATGAAAGAGAACAAAATATACTGAGTTGAGAGAATTTACATATGCATAAACGTTCCAGCGTTAAAAACAACTTAGTTGGGGGCGCAGCAACAATATATAAAGAGTACAATTTTGGAGACATTTTCTTTTACGTACACTTCATATAGATACATTTTGATGCCCCTTCTCTGTTTTTGTGCTTTCATAAAAATGCGTGTCTTAATAATTTTACTTTTGAATGATTTGTTTTCTTCTAAATCTTTTTCTATAATCACCCAAAATTTCATTACATTAAGACAAACAATATATCTTTTAAAATATTTTAATTTATCAAGTAAACATTTATTTAAGAATCGTAATTTGAGTACAAAATATAATCCTAGTAACTTCACCAAGATAGGAAAATGTTAGTTATTAATTGTAGAAGAGGTAACCAACTACGTTAGAAGGGCAGTTTGTGATGTGTGGTTGAGATTGAGTCTCAGTTCTCACAAGTAAACTGAGATTAAAAATTAGTTACTTAGCTGAATCTTGCTATATGCATGATGCATATAGTGTAGACTGTAGAGCATGTAATATGAAGACACGCAATTACACACTTTCTAAAGTTTTTCTTTTTTTTTAACCATTTACTGGATATGCAGCTAGTTTGCCACATCACACTGTTAACAGAAGGATTATTAGCACGTATTTTTGGCAAGTTTTCTGCAGGATAATTTTAACTGACAGTAAGATTCTGTTCCAATCCAAACCCTAACTATACCATGTTTAAAAAAAGAAAAAAAAAAGGAAAAAAAAAAGAAAGAAAACCAGAACAGTCAAATTTGTTATTACTGAACTCAACCTGTTTAATTTGAAACAAGTGCTAATTAAGCTATATTTTGGTACATGATGCTTCCATTGTTCTTACAGTATACTAGTAACAAACAGACAACTCAAAACGGAATGGGTACAAAATTCTTCTGATATTTCTATAAAATCCTGTATCCAAATTTGTTACAACTTAGAAAAGTCAATGATTATCAGGAATTAATCATCTGGAGCTTGATCGGGATCTGACTGCACATGATTATCAAGATCATCAGGCTTTTGGTCCAGCCCATCTTCTAATGAGGGAGATGCAACAGGTTGATGATCATGATCATCAGCATCAGCAGGAGCAACATTGAGATCAAAAAGTTGTATAGCTTTTGATGCAGCAAGGGCAACATTAGGATCAAAGAGTTGTACAGCTTCTGATGCAGCAAGAGCAACATTAAGATCAAAGAGTTGTACAAGTTTTGATGCAGCAAGAGCGACATTAGGATCAAAGAGTTGTTCAACTTTTGATTCGGCAAGAGCAACATTAGGATCTAAGAGTTGTAAGGCAAGAGCAACATCAAGGTCAAATGGTTCTATTATTGAATCCATGGGTGGCAGTTGATCTTTTTCTTCTGCATTCTCTGGCTTATTGTGAACATCATTAACATATATCTTGCACAATGTTATGTTATCCAACTGCATATGTGCATTAGGCCAAATGAGATTCACTGAGATACAGTAGATAAAAAAAAAAAAAAATTAATCCAGAAGTTTTACAGTTTTTGTTCACACACACACACACACTGAGAAAAAGAAGAGTAAGCTATAAATTGAATGTATATTTATATACCTTTTTGCTGAAATCCTCGAAGAGAGTATATTCGTCAATACACCAGTTAGTCTTGAATATACTGTTGTCATGAGTAGTGTATACGTCATAAAATTGACGAGTTTTCTTGCATCCAACTATAATATTCGTTATGCCATTGGAATTGGAATGGGGGTTATCGATAAGAGTCAAGTTGGTGAGCCTCCAAAATCCCTCACCATCATCACATTTGAGGTCTGCTGGGAAGGGGCTACTGCTGGAGGACTCATGTTGTTTATTCATTGTGCTAAACAAATACCAATCTTCCTCTTTGTCCAAGTTATACTTCTCTGTTTTTCACCAAAATATCCATCCAAATTTAGTACTAGTACTCTACATCAAATATTTAAATGCATTCAGCAAATTAATAATTATATATGCTGGAATTGGGAAAAGAAAAGAATATACATCACCTTACCCTAATCACACAAAAAAAAAATTGTTCCAAATCAATGGGGCCTGATGTAAACCCTAATTTTTCTTCAAGAATAAAGTCGGTATAATTTCTCAATTATGATATTAGCTTGACTGGTAATTAATAATCTTGAAATCAATTACACAGTCATAGTGCAAATGGTAACATCTATATGCACAACCGTACACATTCGAATGTCTTCTTCCAATCTTCTATATGTTAATGTATTCAATAATTCATGAAGTGAAAACAGGGATCATAACGAATAATTCATAAATTAAGGAAAGCAATTAATTAAAGAAGATTTAATTAATTAATTCAAGAAATTAAGGAAAAAGAAAGAATTAAGATGACTGACCGAAGAGTTTAGCAGGAGTTAAAGAGCAGATATCTTCCACATCTCTAGCACAGTTGGCGCTTAATCGTTGATTATCCAATCTTTTCTTCAAGTAATCCATGAGTAGCTCGTAATCACTTGCTTTGGTCAATCTCAACTTCTCTTCTGCTTCATCATTTGTCATGATCATCACATTGCTAACCGTTTCAGATTCCTTCTCTTCCTGGTTTCTTGAATCCTTGTACGTACCAAGAAAAGCAAGAAAATTAATCAGAGCAGATATATATATGTGTGTGTGTGTGTGTGTGTGTATGAATGAATTACCGGAAGGTATGGAGATGAATCTGAAAGAGGAGGAAGAGCATCCCATGGTGAGTGGTTGAGCTGGCGGAGGATTTGGGCGTGATTGCCGTCATCACTTACAGGTGGCGGTGCAGAGGGATTATCTTCTGGGTGATTGGGGTTTGACATTATTGGAATTCTTGAAGATTTTGTATAATTTGCAGTGTTACTAGCTATACGTGATGGGAGACCAATTTGGTTGGCAAAAACTGATCCAGTGTGTACATTTGAAACTACAGAGATATAAGCGTGCGATTCGATACATATAGGAGGGAAAGAAAACAAAATTCTGTGTCAAAACTGTAAAATCCTTTGTACTTTTTACACTTGCCCCATTATTACTATTACGAAGAAATAATTTTGGTAGTACTTTTTTATTTTTTATGACGTCAAATAAGTACACCATTTAAAAAAATGTTTATTATTATTTTATTTTTTTTGGTGAAAAAAATGTTTATTATTTACTGTGTATGTTACTAAACTTTTAAGAATTTAAGAATTATAGATTGTTTTATAAAAATAATGTAGTTTCTTTATATTCCAAAATTTGAGATATCTATAAATTTTAATTTGATAAACTTGTGAAATCTTAAAATTTTAATTTAAGATTATTTTATTTTATTATTAATTTCAAATTCAACTCATCTTTGGTGAAGCTTTTTCCTTTTTAAACTTTTTACATCTAATTTAAATTTTATAATTTGTTAATTTTAGTGTTGGAGTTTTTATTTTCTTGTCAGGAGAAATTTAAACATGCAACATGCATAACTATTAGCCTGTTTGGTAAATCTTTTTTGAAGTGAAAAGTTATAATCACTTCAATTTGTTTTAAATCACTTTCAAAAAACTGAGTTTCAGAAATTTATTCAATAATTTATTTTTAAAAAACTACACAAAATAGAACTAATTATTTATTTAATAATTTAATTATTAAATAATTTATAATTTATTTTTAAATAAATTGTACCAAACGAGTCCTATATGTGGACTGATATTAATATTAATAATTTACTAAAGCTTTAAATCTTTAATAAGACCACCAATTTACTAACGTATCTATACCTAAAATTCCTCTTGTTCCGAAAAAAGAAAAGGGGATACGGTATCGTACTCCTTTTAAAGATCGCCATCGCCCCCGTTGCGTTTAGCCTAGCCAATGCTGTCTTTCCTCCCCACCTAAGGACTTGGACTGCAGCGAGTCACAGAGAGTGACAGAGCAATAATGGGAAAGAAGAAAGGAGAAGAAACAAATGATGAGACTCAAAAGGGAGAGAAAGAAGGGAAGAACCTACTGGGTGCTCCGACGTTCAAGAAGCTCGAAAATGACCGGTTCAAATGCGTGGAGACTGGCCATGAGCTGCCGGCGCACGCCAAGGAATCATACGCACAGACCAAGCACTGCCGGTTGGGTCTCATCGACTCCGCCTTAGCCCGCAATAAACCCCCCTTGAATATGTTCCAGCAAGACCCTGTCTCCCGGTAATTCACTCCCCCTCTTTCAATTCGTCAGGGTTTAGGGTTTATGTGATGCATTGATGTTTTTGTACGTAATTATACATCTGCTCAATATTAGGTTACTAAAGGTTCTATCTTTAGTGCTGTAAAATGCTGATTTCTATGGATTGATAAAAATGGTCGAGCAAAGATCGTTTCTAATTGGTCTTTCTGTTAGTTGAGGGGGAAAAAAATCGAATTTGGTACTAACTCTGTTCAGCAAAATAGTCCCATTTGCAAAATTTGCCTACGTATAAGTTAAGTGTAATGATCGTGTAAGGTGACTAATTGATAGTGGCGTTGAACTTGAGGATGTTGTACTTGTGTCATTTTATACTTTCATTATTAAATATTTGACTCCCTTTGTGGAACCAAAAAAAGAAAAATGCGAGTCCGATTCTTTTTGTGGAACAGAAGGAATTATTTCAGATTCTTGTGCTGATATGAGTTCTTTTGGCCTGGTGGTGTTGTTGCAGCTCAAAGTTAACATGTAAGCTTACAGGACTTACCGTCAATAAAACTGAGGAGCATATATGGAAGCATATCAATGGAAAACGGTTTTTGAACATGTTAGGTTTGTATTCTCTCTTATTTTTTATGGATGCCCTAATCAACATTGATTCCATTTTACAAAATCATGGAGTAATGTGAAAAACAGATAAAAAAGAAGCTGAAAAGCAGGCACCAAATGGAACAATGGAAGGTCCGAGCGAACAGAAACCAGATAAAATCATAAAGAAAAAAGCAGAAGACTTGAAAAAGAAGAAAAAGGAAAAGGAAGACCAAATGGAGGTGGAGAACGTTAATGAAATTATATCTGAAGTGAGGAATCCATCTGATAAGGATAGTGATTCGGAAGAAGTTGACTTTTGGATGCCAGAGTCTGGTGAGCGTTGGGACTTTGACGATGGAGGTGATCGGTGGGGTTCTGATTCGGATTCTGGGCCTGAAACAGATGATGCTAGTGGAGCAGGTACGTTTCCGTCTGAAGGAGTTTCATACATGATTTTGTAAAATTTAATTTATTGTTTGTATATTTTCTTATAAGTAGAGTATAACTAACTGATATAGTTCAGCTTTGAGAACATAACAATCTTGATGATTTTTTTCCACATACGGAGAAATGGTCCAGGACTTCTTTTATGCCCAAAAAATGCTCATATCTTATGCAATTTAACTTATTTAAGTGTGGTTTCATGTGAAGGGCGCGCCTTTTAACTGGTAGCAATTTGATAATCGTTATCAAATGATTTATCCTAGGGAGAACCACCTATCTTACTTGAGTAAATTGGTATTGTGGGTTCCCAAAGAATTCAACTTGAAACCGTGTATATATTCATAAATATTTATATCTGCGATTGGATAAGTTTCTAAAGACAGACATTTCCATATTGATGTAGCTGCACTTGTGCAGTCAAGTCTAAGATGTGTGTGTCGGTGGTAAGCAGTAATAAATACAACCTTCTCTATGAATTTTCCATAACTTTCATCCTTGATTTCCATATTCCCACTAATGATGCTTACACGTGTGTGTGGTAAGCAGTAAGTTTCGCCGAACCTCTGAAATTTGTGATGTTCTTTCAAGACTTCAGCTATTTCCCTTTCCCCTATATTCGATTACTCTCATATATATCTTGCTTTATTCTGAAAAGTTCTTTAAATATTGATTATATTTGCTTTCAGCAGATGGTGCTGATGAAGAAAATAACAATGAGGCAAAAGAGCTCTCCAAGAAGTATGTTTTCCTGTGTTCTTACATTCCTGCAATATATCGTCTCTGTATGAATAAATTAGGTGTTAACATTTTTGAGGATTTACTTCCACTGCAGGGCAAAGCGAATGTCTATAGAAATTGGACCCAGTTCGTTTGCATCAAGGAAGAAGAAGAAGAAGACCGTGTCCGCACCACAAAATTGACTTAATGGAAACTTCAAAGCTGAAGAAGCAAAGGACTAGTAATTGAATGCAAATCCTTCTACAGAGGCCGAAAAGCCACATTTGTCGCTATAAAATGGAAAGGTTGTGTCATGTCGTTGAGTTGTTTTTGTATTTATTGCTTTATTTAGTATATTACATGGGGGACACGAAATACAGTAAGTTATTTTCTTACTTCCCAGACTATCTTAATTTGATTGTTTTTGCTCATGGGACAAGACTATTTTCTTACAAGAAAGATATGATATGCTTGCATTTTGTGTTAGTATGTTCTTTTTCAAGTCAATTTTATACTTACGATTCTCGTTGTCAGACGGCGGTAAAAATGTTTAGGTGATGAGATAATATTCTTGTTAGCTGGCCGAAAAAAAGATAATCAGAGTAATATTCTTGTACATATGTATGTTTAAGGTGATGAGGTATCTGCTGGCTCATGATTAACTAAAGTACGTCTGCTAATTTGTGATTAACTCCTATAATTTAGCTTGATTGGTACCAGCCTCTTTTCAATAATTATGAGCATCACAAGAAAGCACAAATCCTTCCAACTAAGTTGATAATTTTAAAATACGGTATATTTTAAAATTAGATATGTTAGCTGGTCATTATTATTTTGGTTTGGCAAAAATTTTCGAGAGGAGCATTTATCCTTCCTAACCGTGATGGTGTATTTCGGTTAGTTTTGCTTGATATTAATTTTGTTATATATTTTTGATAAATTTTATTATAGAATTTTACCCAAAACCCCGCTTAGACGAAAATCTTAGCTTTGTTCTCGTTTTTTCGTAAAAATTTGGTTGATTTACATCTCTCAATGTTAACAAGTCATTAAATAAAATGAACTTTTTATCGAGCTTGAACCAAATTTTAAACGAACGAAACTCGAAATTTGTTAGCGAAAGCTCAGTTTTCCACCGCTGTTTCTGCATTAGTGTTGTTTCCCAAAGACTATTATGGAAAGAACACTTGCGTAAAGACGTACAAGAATGTTCCGTTGTTTATATAGTTCAGAACACCGTAAAAAGAAAAGTGGAATGTTGAGAATTTTCTCGACAATTTTCCCGTGGAACTCTATGATATGGGTATCTGTATTCTTGGATGGTGAGAATATAACGACTCGGTGAGCAAAACTTCCTCTGACAATGGAAGTCTGCAACTCTTGGAGTCTTTAACAAAAAACAATAGATATAAGCATCAAATTAGACAATTTCCATTCAGATATCTGTAATTTTACTTGCTGACTTGCTAACATCGTGCTTAACAAAATTTGATCCACTATTAGTTCCAAAGTAGCGATCCCCAAATTCCCCCATGCCAGGGATCACGCGTGACTCCTTGCTTAATGCTTCATCAATCTCTGACGTCACAATCTTTAGCCGTGGAAATTTCTTAGCAACAACATTTACTCCTTCAGGGGCCTAAAGCATCAGAACTTAAATTTTAAAAATTCAAATAAACTGATAAATTCTCAATGACTGAATTATAACAAAGATAAAAGTTTTTAACATCATCATGACTTACTGCTATAAGGTTAAGGAAAATGATGTTAGATTCTGGTACACCCTTACTGATCAGTAGAGAAATTGCTTTGACAGCAGAATTTCCTGTAAGAAATGACTGGTACAATTAGCCAATGCATTCGTGTGAATCACTACATCCATTCTAAGTCTTTTACAAGTTGTAAGGATTTATTTGTGTCTCATCTTTACCCGTAAATATAATGATTCCTTAGGTAGTCGTGGTAGCATCTAGTGAATTGTGATGTAAAACTTGACATTTATTGTGTCAATATATACTATCATGGTAAAATATAGGAGACCTTTGTTGAAACAATTTTTGTTTTACAAATTAGACCTTATTTATGGAGCGGAGGGAGAATTATAGGTCTGGCAGTATCAAACCTGAAGCAAGAACTGGATCGAGAAGAAGCACATGGCGGCTAGCAATATCTGCTGGCAGCTTCTCATATATCAACTGTACCAGTGTTTTAGCAATCAGACATTCTTTTGCGATAAAGAGAGATGTGTTTGAGATAAAATTGGTGTCACTAACCTGACGTCCATCATTGCCTTCTCCATGAATAAGGATTTTTCCTATTTTAATTCCCTTGCAACATGCTCTTAAGGCATTCTCCATGCTTTCACCACTGGTATCAGGACAGTTGACATTTAATTGTCTTCATACATGCACATATGATGAGTGTGTGAGAGAGAGAGAGTGTGTGCGTGTTTGTGTAGATCCATACATACCTTCTGATGATTGAAACCCCACACAGCCTTTTACAGAAAACAACTCCGGTATATATAGATCCTGAAAGTAGTCATATCGCAAAAGAAATCAATTCACCCATATTGAAAGGCTTAAAAAGCAAGCACACCTTAAAATTGCTTTTATCTATTGAAAAATGCTAGATATGATACAAGTAAAACTTACCTGTTGGGGTAATTATCTGCTTTTCAGTAAACGGTAGGTGACCTAGACCATGCTCTACAACCTGAAACGCTAACTCAAAATTATGTCGCATTACATGACAAGGGAATACCCAAAATTTAAAGTAATTGTAAATGAGGCTGATATACCAAGCGAATAAGTCGATCTGCATAGAAAACAAAGTCGTGCTTTGTTGTTTTAACATCACGTACAAGTGTGTGCATCCCACGTATCTTAACCAAAAGGAGAAACATCAATTAAGTTTCACCCTAGTCCAGATACTTAAAAAAATAGAGAAAAGAAACCAAAAAAAAATAAAAGAAAAAAGATCCCCATTCCAAAAATAGGCCTAGCAGAATCCTATTGCGGAAGAAAATGTGACGCTGATATGTACCTGAAATGTTGACTGTATAACAAAAACATTTGAAAATATTTTACATAGATTATGCTGCCCAAGCTTCGTGAAAATATGTTGTACTATCAAGTCAATTGCAACATCGTTATCTGCTCCCCGGGGGATGATGATATCAGCATATTTCTTTGTTGGGAGAATGAATTCCTCAAAACTAGGTTTAACAAATTTAGAGTACTGCAAATCAAATAGAACACATGGTAGTTAGAAAATGCATAAGCATTATACAATACAGACACAATATTTACCATGAAACAAAACGGCATATGTTCAGCAAAATAAGAAGTCCACTTACTTGATCAAGCACATTCTGAATATTTCTTCCCCTCTCAACAGTGTCGCGCTGTATTCTCCTTGCAAGCCGTACATCAGAATCTGCACTGGTGAAAATTGTAACGATCATAATTGTACAAAGGACAATACTGACAAAAGTAACTTTACCTGCTCTCATTATTTATCTTTTACTGGAAAAGAAACATGTTAATCTTTAAGTTTCTATGTCCATCCGGATATGATTTATTGATTTATCTAGTAAGAACAGAGTTAATCCCATAACTACAACTATGGAAATCTGTATTTCTCCCAAAGAAAAGATATTAACTTGAGACCTTTAACTAACGAAAATGGCATAGTAATTTGAAGAGCAGTTTTAGGGGGAACTATCAAAAACGTTGCCTCAAAAAAGCTACTTTTTCACCTTCTTTAACATGCTAGTATGTAACATCGAACCATATCTACAATAAATGCATAGAAACAACTATCAAAAGAAAGAACCTGTATCAACAAAGATTTTCATGTTCATGAGATCACGGACACGAGGATCATGAAGAACTAAAATTCCTTCCAAAATGATGACATCGGAGGGGTTTACCTGCATTTTATTATTAAACCAACCATAGTCCAAAGGCATCATCAGTTAGAGATTCAGTTAGCTACAAGATGAATAAAGTTGCTATTAAAAATGTATGCAGTTCTATAGTTCTCTGAGAGGACATTATGGTTTAATGAAGACTAGAAGGTTGTTCATTACTGATTTTGACTTATTATCTTTCAAGCTCATGTCCTTGCAACCTCATAAATCTGAAATTTTCCGACTTTTTGAAATTTTATTTAAAAAAAAGAAAAGAGAATTACTATTTCCATACACTTTTATGTTATTTCTACAATATGACCCGCATTTTACATAATATTACTTATTACAAGTGGTTAAAATGTGGGTCACACGTGCGGAAATAACAAAAAAAAAATGTGTGGAAACATGTTCTCGAAAAAAATCCAACTTGATGAATGCAGGAAGTACCATGCGTGATGGTTCGATGTTCTTATGGCTCTTGAAATCATAATTTGGGATGCTAACGGCCCGTCCACTTTTTAATGTTTCCATGTGTGAAAGCAAAAGCTCCGTATTAAAGGCATCTGAAAAACATCATAACGTGAAGAGAAATTGTTAGATACATAGTTAAATGACTAAACCAAAATTGAAAATAGTAAAATTAAGTTTGAAGATACTTTACCAGGATGATCAAAATTGTACTCATGAACCTTTTTTAGTTGTTCGTCATTGAGTGGGCGGTAAAAGGAGTCCTACAAAAAATGATATCAAGTTGTGGATCAAGAAGTGCAGCACATCACGAATGCAAATTAGTGGACCATTGCAATTTTATATGCACGAATGCACTGGATTTGATCTATGATGGAACTTTAAAAATCCTACACACATTAATAACAAGAACGCATTTATTTATCTGTCTGCAGGAGTTCAGCGTTGTCTGTTCCCACTTAATTACTATTAGTCTATTACTAAAGAATTGAATAAAATAGAGGTGGAACTGCCTTTTATCATCAAGTTGAGAATAAGAAAGCCAGGAATTTACTTGATTGAAAAGAACAACTCGCTGGTCACGCAGCTGCGTGATAATCATATCGCAGACGGTTGTTTTGCCTGATGCAGTTCCCCCAGCAACACCTTTGATCAACAAAAAAATATCAGTCTATCAACATTATACCCGGATATGATTCAAAAAAATAGAAAAACATATCAATCGTGTGTGTGTGTGTGTTTAAGATGCAGAGAAAAACACATTTCTTTGGGTGCCATAAACATCTTTCTCCCAGTTTTATCTAGCCATTAATATGATTTGCACATAAAGCAAGTATCCGTACACCCATATTTAGGGACAATCATGTCGGATTAGCAGGAAACAACAAAGGGGTAACACCTGGGATCCCAAATTTGGAGTTCCCCAAATGTATCTCAAATGGGTACGTGTTCAGAATGCACGATTATACAAATCTATCCAATCCCATACAACCTTTAGAGGGAAACATTCGGGACCCGTATTGAGACCCATAACGTTACCCATTAATTAAAATGAAATAGCAGGGTGCACTTGAATTAAATTAAATAATGTTATGGAACTCTGCATACCAATAATGAAGGGTTGCTTAGGGAAGACCTCTTCTGAGGCACAATTTGAATCGAAGGAGAGGTGATTATTTTTTATGCTCTTAGCCAATGCAGCCTCCATTTCTGAATCCGTCGTCATCTGCAATCAAAATTGCACTCAAATATTAGGGTACGAGAATTATTATGAGTTCCGATCAATATGATTTGAGGGAGAAAAGCAGAGAGATACACACGGATATATTTGGGTACGAGAATTCTTGGCTACGTACACTTGTATGCAAATTCGAAACTGGAGATAAATAGTATTAATTAATGGTAGAGTGACCTTTAAGCTAGATGGAATTCAATACTTTTTTGTACCAAAAAAAAAAAAAAGAAGGGAATTCAATGCTTTTTTTTTTTTCTGTTAGAACCGAAGAACAATTGATATAACAATGCACTTTATAGCGGGAAAATAGCAAGCTCCATGACTCGTATTGTGCCCCGTGGGCCTCATGACACCAGCACAGCCCAAGTGGGAGTTTTTTTTTTTATTTAATTTGTATTGGTTTTTGGGACTTTTATTTGTCTTGATTACGGTTCGAGCCGCGTCAGACTTACCAATAACAATTGATATAATAATGCACTTTATAGCGGGAAAATAGCAAGCTCCATGAGTCGTATTGTGCCCCGTGGGCCTCATGACACCAGCACAGCCCAAGTGGGAGTTTTTATTTATTTATTTAATTTTTATTAATTTTTGGGACTTTTATTTGTCTTGACTACATTTCGAGCCGCGTCATATTTACCGATAACAATTGATATAATAATGCACTTTATAGCGGGAAAATAGCAAGCTCCATGAGTCGTATTGTGCCCCATGGGCCTCATGACACCAGCACAGCCCAAGTGGGAGTTTTTATTTTATTTTATTTTTTTTATTGGTTTTTGGGACTTTTATTTGTTTTGACTACAATTCGAGTCGCGTCGGACTTACCGATTGTATAATAGAAATTCTCCCAACTTAATTTGTTACATTCAAGGTTCCAACTCAAAATCTTAGATAAGAATAAAAAATTTTATCCATCCGACTCATTCATAAAAAGTGATAAAAAGCAATGGGTTGCATGAAATATTCCGTTAACTGATGAGTAGTGACACGTGGGCTAGGTTTTAGCCTTCACACTTGTCTTTTTCATGTTGATTATTTTTTAATTAAATTATATAATTAGCCCACTATTTTAATTACTCCATATGTTTTAAAAATGATAACTAAAATTTTTAATATTTTTTTAAACAAATTTTAAAACACTTTAAAAATATATTCATACATTATATATTTAATAAAATTTTAATATACTGAAAAATATACTATATAAATATGTTAAGAATGTAAACACACACACACATATAAATAAATAAATAAATAAATAAATATATATATA
>JAUMHB010100242.1:0-10295 GCA_032359685.1 Pittosporum tobira
CCTCCTAGTAAATCGTCAATAAGGTCTCCACTCGGTTAAAATTGAGATGTTTTAGGTTTGAGTTTTTTGCACGTAATGCGTAAAATTATTTTATCTCTTATTAATTTAAGTAGAGTTTAATGATACGGAGTTTTGTTCTCTTATTAGGTTGATATATGACATATTATAATTAATATTATGGTATTATAATATTCTTGTGAGATTCGAATAGTGATTGATATTAAATTAATATTTTTATAATCATAATAAAGTTATTACCACCACTCACGTAAAAAAAAAAAAAAAACTAGTAAATCTATTTGTGATAGTTGTTTTGGACATTTTAAAAGATTAGGTCGGCTTATTTCTCCCAAGATTACTCCTCATTGATAATTTTTTTGTCGCTTAATTTGATTAATCAATATCTATAGGCAATTATTTTTCCGTATTAGACTTTTCTTCTAGTGTCTCTGTTTACATATCAATTTCGATTGCTCTCGTTGGTAATTTTCTATCAGATGATATTGATTTAGCGTCTAAATTTGATTAATTTTTACGTATATTTAATTATTTTCCGAGGTTGAATTCCTCTTTCAACGCTTGCTTAAATCCGTCTAACAATTTTGATTATTCTTCGTTAATAATCTTCTACCGTCTAATTTGATTTGACATTAAAATCTGATTAATTTATATTTTTAAGTCTGATTGTTCCCGAACGCTAATTCTTCTCCCATGCGTTGCATTTAAGTCCGTGTAGTGATTTTTAGAGCAATGGTGTACACTGACAGAGCACCACAGACCCACAGACCGCAGTTGCTCATGATTCATGCCTCCTAAACAGTGTTAAATTATTAATTATATGGGCCTAGGAGTGATGGTTATGTGCTTGCGGATAACCAAATTTCTAGGCCGACCATTTTGATGCAACAGATTAAGCAGACAAGGATAATGAGATTGCTTTTGGGAAAGGTCTACTAAACCTAACATTTTGGCATTTTATTTTTATTTTTATTCTTTTTTGTTATATAAATAATAAACAATTAGACATCTGATAAGCTTAATGTGAACTGTAATAGGTAGGGTAAGTGGTTCAGCTGGCTTTTCTGCAGGGTGTTTAGTCATTGTTGTGTGTGAGTGAGTGTGTGGTTGTGGGGGGCTTGTCATTTCAGTTGTGTTTATAAATATCACAATATGGGTGGTCATTGTGTTGGATAGACATTGACACAAAAAGGAATTTGAGGTTTAGTGAGGACATAAGACCTTCTTGTTAGTATATGTGATGACATTCTTGAATTTAAAAAATTATTAAATAATTAATTGAATTAAACTTAAAATGAGTGGTATATATTAGGTTCTCTCAAATTTCAATCGTTTTTCATCCTTTCTAATAAAAATAAAATGCAAATAGTGTATTGATAAGGGATTTAATTGAGTCATTGTATAATACAACCAATTTCATACATAAATTACATTCATTTGAATACTCATTATATTCTAAAAATGATATTACAACTACATATTTTAAGTAAATTAAGAAATATGTGAGAAAAAAAAAATTAAATTATTTATAATTTTAATAAGCTCACATAAAAAAATAAATATGAACTATATAATTTTATTGACACATATGTTGTGATATTTTTTTTTAAACCAGTAGTAATTTAAATTTGTGATATTATTTTTCAGAACAAACTGAGTAATATATATATATATTCATATGTATTCCTCGAAACAAATGGTTAGTTTAGTTTTGCTGGATATGATAATGTCAGTGTGATTATAATGACGGTGCGGGACACTTTTTACCTGTCATCTCACAAATTGGGAAGGGAACAACATTAGAAGTTTTAAATTTACAGTATATGTTATATTTAATCTATAATTTTTTTTTAAATTAATAAAAATAATTAATTTTAAAAATAAATTATAATTAATTTAAATAAACTAAAATAAACAGTCCGTATAGAAGGCCCATGCTCATCTTTTCATTAACATATAGTATAATCCTATGTGCTGCATATGTGTGTTATTTTATGCTGGAAGGGGTAGCTGGAAATCACATCATCAATGGCCCAACTCCATTATTGTTCATAAAGATCTTTCATGATCCTCTACGTATTAAATTATTTTTGTGTTGTTTTTCCTTTTCCCAGCTACAACCCCATGATAGCTTTGCTGGTCTACTATAAAGTACATTGATTTCATCATAAAGGCATGTTTGGAAGCTTAAAATAAACATGCTTTTTTTATTTTGGTACTTGGAGCCAGGTGTCCTGAAGTCTATATTATTCCCTTCTCATGATAAAAACTAGTTTGTAGGGTGGTGTGTATCTTATAATTATGAGATAATGTCTCAAAATCAATATATTATATAAATAAATTAATTAATTAAAAAAAAATTCACTTATTATGACTCGGCTGAGTTTTCTTATTCACTTACAGAGTTATTTTGAAATTATTCATTTCATACTTTTCATATATAAGTTTAACATTAACATAAATATTTTTAAATATATTCATATACATTATTGCCTTTTTACATTTCTGTATGAAAATTAGCTACACACATTACCTGCCCGGAACAGCCAAGTACCCGCAAACAAAACACAAAAAACAAAAAAAAAAAAAAAAAAAAAAAAGGAAAAGAAAAACAGACAAGCAAATTACTTGAAAGTCAGTTTACATTAAAGCTAATATCAAATGATTTTGTTGTTTAAAAGTAAATTAAACCCGTATATTGAAAAATCCTATTAATATATTATGACAAATTTTAAAATTCGATAAATTATATGAACAACTTATTTAAATAAATACAAAAAAAAAAAAATTATTATTTTTTAACACAATATAAATAGTTACATTTAATTTGGGCAAAGTCAAGCGTTCAGACTAGTCAAATGAATATTATGAAAAGAATATCATATTTAACACTATTTAAAATTCTAAAAGAATTTTTAATGGATTTTTTTTTTTATAAAATTAACATCTATAATTGTTTTAGGTTCAAGTAGGGAGCCTGACAAATAGACATCTAAGGAAATTAATTTTAGACTTCCCAAACAGTACCTATAATTGTTTAGTACTACTTGTTAGTTTATGCATAAAATGTCATCGTCTCATTTAAAAAAACTGCTAACAATTTATACCAAACAGGACCTATAAGAATCAATACTAAATATTTATTGGCTATAATTTTAAATGCTCCACTATAATATATTTTGGTTCAAGTATTTGTTCATATACTCTCATTAAAGAATGAGTCATTTTCATTATTATTGTTTTGGCTACTAAAATTAGATTCGCATGTCTAGGATTTAATTTTGAGACAAGTCCACAACGATTAAAGTCGAATCATGAGTCTATTAGTGAAGCAAATTCAATGAACTAACAATTAGTATCATAGACCACAAATTAGGGAGTTTTGACCAATTTGAAAGACCATTTTATGTAATTGAAATTATTGAATTCTAAATAGTTTGATCAGATATAACTATTTACATTGTCATCCATTATTAATAAAAAAAAAAAAAAAAAAAAAGTCAGTTTAGTCACTATTAATTACACTTTCTTACGAATTAAAGATGTCCTCACTAAATAGCTTTAATTTGAAATGCATAAATTCAATTTTATTTCAATAAATTTTTCAGAAGTTGAACCCAAAAAATAAAAGTTAAGGGGGAAAAAAACACACTAGTGTTTTGTCAGACTTAAAAATCTAGAATTACTCTTTTATTTTTCAAAATCTTGCATGTGCGAGGCATGTGTTAAATTTTGGCCATATTTGAATTTTTCAGGTGGGCAGAATGTTTGAAGTCTTACAAAATATTTCGGATTTTTTTTTTTAATTAAATTCTCTTTTTGATGTACATCCTCCTCAAAAAAAAAAAAAACTCAATATGTTGGGGTTATCATTACTTTTAAGCCTCAAATGTCGAAGAATAAGTGATGTTAATAATTAAAAAAATATTAGATTAAAATAAAAAAAAAAATTGAAAGCGAATAATCATACAAAAAAATTTATATAAAAATTCTAATAAAAAAAATCAAAATGCTCATATTATTACTATATTATTAAAATAATACAAAAGTAGTGCATGAGAATCTCATCATTTATGACAGTACAAGGGAAACCTTAATCCATAAACATATTTTCAAAAAATAAAATAATCTCATAAAATTTCAAAAATAAAATTCTACAAAGAAGAACAGATCTATCGTTATCAATTAAGCAAACATATTTTCAAAAAATAAAATAATCTCATAAAATTCTACAAAGAAGATAAAAAAAAATTATCTCATACAACAAAACAATTCAAACAAACTATACTATGAAACCATTAAGGTTGAAAGAATAGTACTAATACCTAAAGTAGTGAACTAGATACCTATTGCCGGCTCGACAATTAAAAAAAAAAAACAAAAAGAACGAGAATTGTTGAGACTAACACATTGATCAATCAATAGACCAAAATAATCATGAGCGGCGACGATATTATAAGTTTCTCCCTTTTACCAAAATATGTAACTTTCATTAGCAAGTTTATTTTCGTTAATTTCCTTGATCAAATTGGAGGTTACTAAACAACCATGCATAACATTGAATAGAGAGTCGCTAAATACACTAAAGTACACCTAAAATATGAAATATAGGAGGATAACATAAAACACAAGACAAAAGAGAAAAAAAAAATAAATTGTAAATCGCATAAAATTTAACTTAACATATAGTATTTATCTAATTTTATTCAATAAAATTATAAGAATTATAATTTAATGAGAAATATGATTAATTACAAATAAATTGAACTTTTTAATAGGCAAATGAATCAATGTCAACCTAAATATGGTAACTCTTATTTTTAGAATGGAGTGATATTAACTAACCTTAAATGTGTCAGCATCGTAATTTAAAAAAAAAAAAAAAAAAAAAACTTTTGTGAAATTCGGAGGATTAAATAAAAGATCAATAGAGTATCCTATATAATAAATACTGCAGAGAGTCTTAACACGTAATCTAAAAGTCAACGATGAACATACCACGAAGTTGAAACCTGAGAAAAAAAAAAAAGCCCGGGAAGAAGATGAAAGTAGCGTAAGATTAGGGGTCCAACTGTAATTCCTTTTTAAAATACTCCGTAGTTACGACTTAAGAATTTCCCAGTACACAACGAAGTCGAGTTTCGTGACACGGGTTGCACAAAGATGGAATTTGAAGTGAAATTGAGTCTCCGATCAAATACTCCTGTCGTCGGCTGTGAGCTCAATCCTTTTGTTAGGGTTAACGGTCAAGGGTCGGGTCAAGCTCCTCCACATACCCTCAATTTCACTTGGTTCGTTTTTGCTTGCCCCTTTCCATCTCTTATATATACTCTTATGTTTTACTAACTGTTTAAAATGTGCTTAGAGGTCCTTACTTTAAATTGCAATTCTAGCTAGTATTAAAATGTGCAAGTTGTCTCATTTTAACTATTCCTTTCTAAAAATAAATAATATTTGGAACTTTATGTTTTACTCAAAACAGTTTCTTGGTATTTTAGTAAAAATGCATAAGTGTATTCCAGTAAGGTGATGCTTGGTTGCATGACACTTTTGAGTGTTATTAGGGGTATGCTAGTTGAAAATTAAGCTCCGGTTTGTCTAATGCCATGTCCAAATGCAATTTAATTGTTTTGAGCAATGTCATATATTGCAAGTCGTAACATTTTGGCTCTTTGACAACGGCAGTATTGTAGTTTCGTCGAATTGCACAGGCTTTTCTATACATATAGGGCACCACAATATTGCAACTTGCAACATGAATCATTTTCCAATTGTTCTTATCCATCTTACCTAGTATAATTGATGGGGATGGAGAGTAGAATTAGGGTTTTGAGAAAGAATTAGAGAAGAGAGAGCGAGAGAGAAGAAGAAGAAGAGAGAACACGGTAAATTGCACACACAAATCACTGCCTACTAACGAGGGATTACAATTATTAAATAGAGAACCCTAAACTTGGGAAATAAGCTAACTATAATAAATATGGAAACTAATAATAAGAATAATTCTAAATTATTTAATTAAATATAAATACTAAAATACTATTGCTGGACCCTTTTAATTGGGCTTAAGAGTTCCACGGGCTTGTCCTGCATCAATAATTAATGGAAATTTATATTTCCACCAAGAGAATTGATATTTTTTTTAGAAATAGCAATTCCCTAATTTATTCATGTTTCCCGAACTATATTGTGTTCTAAAATACCGACATTGTATACGTATGATATAAATAGTCTTGAAGATTTTTTTTTGTCATTAACAATATTTAAAGGCAAAATGAGTAAAACAGAGGCATTATTTCTAAACATTGGTCTTACCCTGATGCACACTATACTCCCATTTTTGCATTCATCCAAACTTCAGTTTATTACTGTGTTTTGATTAATATAGGGCTTTTGTGTACTCATCATTTTTATTTTGACAAAGTGGCACAATTTTAGTGAAGCGATTCTGTCTGACGAGGGTGTGTTTCATTAGTTGCACGAATAGTTGTGTATGTTTCCTTACAATCTTCTCTAGTTTTTACCTTACAGATGCTAGAAACCTTTGTTAGCAATAGGACGAAATGTTTTGATGAGGTATAAATTAAATTTAGTATTTAATTGAAAAAAAAAAGTCCTCCATTTCTGTTAATATGTTTACCTTTTTTTTTTTGTCAAAAAACTTAAATTTGTACGTAATCGGCTATAGAGTCCATTGCCAAATCGATGCAAGACAAAATGGATCTCAGCTTAATGCAAAGTCTACCTCTAAGTTCTACTAATTGTTGATGCTGTAAACCTCACCTAACAGGTACCGAGAGCATGGTGATGAGCTGGCACTAGGAAACCTTAATAAATTGAGTTCTTTGCATGTGTTTGGAAACGGGTTGTCACTTGATCACAATCTGGTCAAGGTCGAAGGAGAAGGGAAAGCATGGATTAAGTTAGGGTATTCAAGAACTTATACACCGTGTTTGGATGATTTGGGATTCCGTTTGAGATTAGAATGCGTTCCTACAGACGATTCAAATGGTGTTCATTTGTCTTCGGTGAATGTCGTATTAACCGAGCCCGTAATTATAACTCCTGCCTCTAGCCCTCGTTATATGATTTCAGTAGGGTCCGCAATGAAGTCTGGGAGTTTGAATTTTGATGCCCAGGATTTTAGTGGTGGAACTTTTACTGTGTTATCTTATAACATTCTTGCTGATCTGTATGCTACTGGGAATGCACACAGGTTTACCCCTGCTTGGGCTCTCACATGGGAATACCGAAGGCAAAATTTACTTAATGAGATCATCGGGTATAAAGCAGATATCCTTTGCCTTCAGGAGGTGAGTCTTTCTCCGTTTACCATCCTCTATTATATGCATATGGACCATGGAACATGAATTTTAATTCTAATTAATATTTTTTGTGACTTGTATTAAATAAGAAATACTTCATTTTGGGGATTATGGATTGGGCAGGTACAAAGTGATCATTTTGACAATTTTCTTGAGCCCGAGATGGCAAAATGTGGCTACTCAGCTCTTTATAAGAAAAAAACAAAAGAGGTATGCTTCTCAAGATTGCAACTTTGCTTTTATTCCTTGCTTGAGATGGGTTTCAAAGCCGAATTTGCAAACGGAGAAGCAAATCTTTTGGGTGGTCTAATTGACTTCCTTCTCACCATAACCAAATTTACTAATAGAGAAGCAAATGGTTTGCTTTACTGTCTCTTTTACATCAAGGTAAGAATATTTTGGTTTCTTTCAGGTGTATACAACTAACCAGTATACAATTGATGGATGTGCAATATTTTTCCGGCATGATAAGTTCAAGGAAATTGCAAAATATGAGGTGAAGAAGTTATAATTTGTGTAGTTCTTACTAATTACTCTAAATTCTTAATATGTTTCAGATGTATTGTTGTAGCTCGAGTTCGATAAAACACCATTACCTGTGGTTGAAATGTTGGAACCATGTCAAAGAAATGAAGTTTGCTTTCGCCTGATGAAGGTAATATGTCTAATAATGTCCATGTAATGAATTATATGTAATGGCAGTTGTCTCACTGAACAATGTCCGATATTAAATTTCAATTTACTGTGTTATAGGGTAACATTGCCATTGTTTTAATATTGGAGGCAGTTGACAATGATAGTGTGCATGATGATATGAAGTCCAGAATTTGTGTGGTATTGGATATTTCATTTTTCGTTTTTATAACCTCTACTGCTTTATTTAACCAGCATCCGCATTGACATAGTCATTCTTTTGATACTTAGGCAAACACTCATATACATGCTGATTCAAGTTGTCCAGATACTAAAATTTTTCAGGTGAGCTTATAAATCTGAGATCTTTTTATGTTGTTTCTTTTAAAAGATTCATGTAGTTTTACTTCTTTTCCTCTTGTGACCAAAGGTGGTCAACTTCATCAAGGGACTAGAGAAAATTTCCTATTCACACATTCCTCTTTTGATTTGTGGGGATATGAACTCGCTTCCTCAAAGGTCAGATATTTCAATTGCCTGCAGAGTTGTAAAGTTCTATGTAAATTAATGAAAAGTGATATAAAGTATTCCTTCATGCCCAGAAATTAAATCATTTGCATTTACATTATTATCCTTTTTGATAAACTGAATTTATAGCTTGTGATTAGGTTTAGTTGAGGGACACTAATATCTGAAGAGGATTATTGTATATAGAAGGCATGTTACTTACTTTACTTTGTGGAAAAAAGGACAAATGTAATTTCTGAGATTGTTGCATGCTACACTGCTTGGATTTCTGTAACATTGTATTATGGTGGCAATTAGGATTTGGTTTTGATAATTTTGGGCAGCTAGTTGAGGATTTTATGGTCTGGGGGTATTTATGGGGAGATATGTCCACAATGACTGTGAGCTACTTAACCTCACATGGGTTTGCATATGATCTCATTCCTAAAGCTCTTTTTTGTTCTCTACTGTCCAAGTTTGTCCTTAGACACATTTTTATGCTGGTTTTATCTTCTGAGTTACAAGGTTCAGGTGTCAAATGAGTTTACTAATTTAGCATATGTTGTTTTCCTATATATTAGTACCACACACACACACATATTTCTGTTTGGGATATCATACTTTAATTCTCTTTCTGTTGCTTAATGTTTCAGTGATCCTCATAAGTTTGTACTTGATGGAAAAGTCAGACGTGTTTATAAGAAATCCAGAGATCCATTGGGGATATATAAGCATCTTGAGCTTTTCCACTCAATGCATCTGGTACGTCCACAGAATTCACCACTTCATGTTACTACGTCTGTTCACAACTAAGGCCTCATCTAGGAATTTTACTAAGCAAACATGTACTCCCTCCATCCTTAGAAGGATGATTTAAGAACAAGAAGTCAAAGTTAAATGTGGAGTAAGACTATTTTGTCCTTACTTCGTCCTAAGTGTATGGGACAATGCTTGTACTTAAGTAAAAGGGTTGAATTTGAACAAACGTTGTACTCTCTCCTCTCATTTTACTTTCTTTATATGTCTGCAAATTTCACTAAAGTCATCCTTTTGATGACGGACAGAGTTTCCAAATGAATGCAAAAGGTTAGTTTAAAAATATTTGAAACAATCAATATTACTTGTAAAGAAGTTTCCAATTGAATGTAAAAGGTTAGTTTAGGAGTAACAATTTATTATTTCTTTTTACATATAATTTTTCAAAGGAAACACTTTTACAGGGACAACCCTAGAGGAGAAGTATGACTCTAAATTCAGGTCAAAGTGCATACATATATACATATCTATATGTCTGTAAGTTAAGAAGATTTAATTTTCAGAAGAGAGAAGTTAGGGATATGTTGAAAAAAAATAGGACATTTTCCGCCAATAATGCTCTGGATTATGGTGAGTTAGGTTTTGCGGCTATTAAAGACATGTTGCAAACCCTTTTTTCTCTCTTTTCTGCTCCTTTTGAGTTAGAATTCTGTTATCCTTATTATTGTTAATTCTTTACCTATATGCACAAAGTCTAGTCCTTATTCTCCTCATCATCATTAAAATAATCATGGTTTATTAAGGGATGTCTGATGAGTGGAGAGGCTTCTTGTTCAGGCCAGTGCTTATTCTTCATTACTTCAATCAAAGGGGGTTGAGGGACGGCAGAAGGAAAAAATGGATCGTGCTACCAGAGAGCCCCAGTTCACCAACTTTGGTCCTGGACACTCACGGACCCTAGACTATATTTTCTACACAGGTAATTATATATTCTCTGTGTGTGCGCGTGCGTCTCTCTCTCTCTCTCTCTCTCTCTCTCTCTCTCTATATATATAT
>JAUMHB010100253.1:0-10294 GCA_032359685.1 Pittosporum tobira
GAAGCATTAGGAGTAAATTAAGTCATTTCTTCAAATCCCGCCAATAACCAAAATTATCAATATATTTTTTAAATACTATAAATTCTATCAAAATCCTACCCTAGCAGAAAAAAAATATATATAACAACGACTCTTCTTTTTCAATTTTTTTAAGAGTATTAGTTTGAATAATTTTATTATTGGTACTTACAGTATATTATTTTATATAATTTAAAGCAATATATTAAAGGTAAAATTAATTTTGTTATCAAATATGGTTTTGGATTTTTTATTTCATATATTTATTGTATGACGTAGTTATCAAGCATTGTTGTCTAATTTATGATTCTAAAAATAGAAGCAAGTAAAAGAAAAAAAACATATAAAATCAAAAACCAAAAATAAAAATTTAAAAGCAAAATTAATTACCAAACAAACTTTTATTTTAATTCTTTTCATAAGTACTAAAGGACAATAATTGCTACAAAGTACAAATCGTTTGTGAGTGGACCAATTTTAATGGTTCAAATAAGCCCAACTACGTAGGAAATGAAGCCCAGGTTCAGACAGACTTAAAAATGAGAAGAAAACATGCAGCGGGCCATAGTCCAGTTAGGGATAATAACCTACTCCTTCCATATCCATAATGATTGTTTAGTCTTGGTCATGTCGACGTAAACAGCTTTTTGAATAAGAAGGTTTTGCAGAGAGTGGAGATTATTAGAGATGCCCGATATATCGGCAATCGCTGCGGTTCATCTCTCGCTTCCTGCTTTCCCACCTTCCTGTCTCCCCCTCCATTATTGTTTCCTTTACTGCATTTTTTTGCTACTTCACTCACAGAACTTCCTCTAATTTTCCAAATAGTCATATTCATTCACAAAATCAAACACCTAAATCAAAAGCAAACACAAAAACATACAGATTCCCAAACAAAAGATTGAATTTTTAGGGTCTCAAAAAACCCAAAAATCAAATGAAACACACAAAAAGAAAAAAGCATTAAAGATTTGAAAGGAATCAAAGTCACTCTGTGTATGTGTGTAGATACAGATTTGAGAAGAAGCTAAGGTGAACTGGTAACTAAGACATCTACCACATAGAAGAGAATTGAGTATCAATTATTTAATCGAGGGGCACAAGCGCTATTTTAAGTCTCAATTAACGGAGTCATGAAAAATTAACAGTGAGACAACCATGATCTGTAGAAGTTATAATTCAAATGTTCACTTATACTTTAAAGAATCAACCACGATACGTAAAAATTATAACTCTAAATCCGTCCAAATATTTTTAAGACCTTAGCTCATTAATCTGATTATAGCACTATCAAGAAGCCAATGAGATTTTAGCTAAATGGTTAAGACTAAGATACTGAGATTTCTTATTTGTACGAGGTTTCAGGTTTGAGTCTTCCACATATAGTACGTGAAATTATTTTCTCCCTTATTAATTTAAGTGAAGTACTTGTTCCCTCTTATTAGGTGAGATTATGATTCCTATTATTGGAATTATTGACTCATTATTATGTGTTTAATGGTGCGGAGTCTTAGTCCCTTATTAGGCGGATATCTGACCTATTATTAATATTATGGTATTATGATGTTCTTGTGGGATTCGAACCTTGATTGATATTAGATTGATGTCTTTGTAATCATGGTGGAACCATTACCACCACCCAAGTCAAAAAAAAGAAAAGAAATTAGCCTCAAGAATGACTCAAATCAGATTTAAAATCCCACAATATAATTAACTCTTCAAGGATTCTGAAAATATAAAAATTCGTTCAGTCTCGAAAGCTGACAATTTAAAAAACAAATTTTAAAAATAAGTGACAAAATCTATAAAAACAAAAACTATAATAGAGACTAGTTTTACATGTGACACCTCGTATTTTTGAAATAAAGGATTTATGTTAATTAAATATTTTAGTTACGTGGAGTAACGTTTGTTGACGGAGAATTATGATTTTTATGGAATAAGAGATTTTTGAATAATGATATTTTAAATATTAATTTAAGGACGTTGGATGTATGACCAAAATATTTGGGATTGAAAGAGTATAATTAAAAAATTTTGTGATGTGTTACATGATAGCCGAATCATGAACTTGAAATGGTTGAAAAATTGTGTGTTGAAAGTGGCCACATAGAAGTATGGTTAGCCAAGTTTGGAGCTCGCATATAAGGCCTTATTGGCCACCTTCCAAGCATCGATTAAAGACCACTTAACCACCAAGACAACCATTAACACAAGCCTCACTTTTGTGGCCAAAACAAGGGATACTTAGCCCCTTTTAATCCAGGGATCCAAGGCCAAAAGAGCTGCATTTTCTATACTCCCACTTAATTTGTTCATCCATTTTCATTTAGAAAAAAGATAGAAAGATAGAGAGAGAAAGAGGAAGAATCAAGAGAGATATCAATAAACCTAGTCAAACCAAGGCCAATTAAGCCAAGAAGGAGTTTGATCAAGTCTTGGAGAGGCTGAATTCAAGGTGGAGAAGGTGATCAAAGTCTTGGAGAATCAAGTATCTCTTGGTGGAACTTGGAAGCACAAAGGGAAGTGATTTAAGGGAAAGAAGAAGTGCAAGAGCTATTAAAGGTAATTGAACGGTAAAGGAAGCGTAGCAAGGCAAGTGCATTTTTCTGCCCCTTTCTTTTTACATACAGTTGTTTTTGTTCTTCCTTGTACGTAGTATGGAATGATGTGAATATCATATGGTTTGACAAATGCATTGAAAAGAATTTGAAAAGTATTTTACATTGTGCATGTTAATGAAAAGAAAACTTAAAAGAATAAATATCTGTGAGAGGTTCAGTTTAAGAACCAGATTGGGCAAATGAATATATGTGAAAGGTTCAGTTTACGAAATAGACTAGGCAAATGAATGTCGGTGAGAGGTTCAGTCTAAGAAATAGACTGGGCAAATGAACAATGAAACGTAAAATGAGAAAAGTATGAATCATGTGCATTGCATTAATGGAGATTGTCCCAAATTAGGGTTAGGATTTTTGCCTTAGCCTTAATTAGGGCAACGTGGCATCCCATGTGGCAGCTCACCCGATTGATTACCTACAAGACTCGGTGACCCGCTTCGCCCAAAGAAGGATCGGTCCCGACACTCTGCATACATAAGGTACAAGCTCAACCACCGGCCTCCAAATGGTCTTGCACCCGCCTCAGTCCGGTCTGACCAGCACCATCGAGGACTAAAAAGCTATGCGTCTACAGCCCCAGCCTCCCCAAATAGCGGGCCTAATCCACCCTACCGATCAGGCTTGACTC
This sequence comes from Pittosporum tobira, assembly GCA_032359685.1. Lineage (NCBI taxonomy): Eukaryota > Viridiplantae > Streptophyta > Magnoliopsida > Apiales > Pittosporaceae > Pittosporum > Pittosporum tobira. The sequence goes on from JAUMHB010100253.1 coordinate 3,268, forward strand.
TGCTTGGTCAGGGTTCGGTGGCTTAAAGGCCATAAAACAAGTTCCCAGGCGGTGTCCAATCAGCCGCTTCACCCTGCAGTCCTATCAACTCAAAAAAGGCGCGTCATACCTGCTATCAACTCAAAGTAGACGCACCATGCTTACTTTATTAGGTTGCGGGTCAAGGCAAAGTCTACATATACAGCCTCATTTGCACAGATGATGGAATCGAAAAATTACAAAAAGAGTCCAAGCTCTGCAAAAATACAAACACACTGAAGACACTTTCTAAAAATATACTAGTAAACCCCACTCTCTCCTACTTAATATTCAGATTATCACCTTAATCTCATATTAAATTAAGAATCGGAGAGGGGAACGAGGGAACAAACCCCTCATCTTGCCCGTGTTTTAGGTGAACTTGCTCCCGTCGACGTGTGCCCAACTGGAAACAAAGTTTGGATTTGGTCAAAGGTCAGAGTGGTCACAATAATTGGTGCTAGAAGGAGGGTCATCTATGTCTTACACGATATATCTTCATACTAAACCTTTTCAGCACACATGTCAGCCCATCAGAGTATTGCAGACCCTACGCCGGATATGCACGGCGCTGAAAGAGCACATACAATGATTCCCGAGCCCCTGAACAAGCAGTTTGACGATGCCCAAGACAACTCCGGCAACAACATCCTTGAGGCAACCCCGGCCGGCCCCCAACACCTCTCCCGAGCGCAAAGGAGACATGACCGGAGGCGACTTAAAATGGTCAAAGGGCACCAAGATACTAGAGATCTCCTCAACTCCCGCTAGAACGAGAGGCTTGCAAAGCTGCTCCAAGACCAGCACAACATTATTTTCCAGATCGAGAGCCTAAAAGGAAAATGCATTAAGGAGGACGATCGGTCTCATCAGACCGGCGCCCGATGTGAGTAACCCCGCTCTCCCACACATCATCCCTCCCGGACAATGGGGTCCCGACACCGGATGCCACAACATTCCCACCGGGACAGACAAGCCCTCCCCCGGTCTCCCCAACGACTCGAGCGGAGGGAACTAGACAAGTACGAAAAGAGGATTGATCCCTTGAGAAGATATTGGCTGATCGGGAGATTGTGCTAGAGCAGCGGATGTTGACATGCCCTAACTTTCCAAAGCTTGGCCATGGAGGCATCTGAATCGCCTTGCCCTAGGCCAGTGGTAAATTGCTCGTCGACTTCTAGCCAGCACCTCAACCAGCACCCCGACCATCTGAACAGGTGGTTTCAACGTCAACTTCTACTTCACCTTACGACTCAGTACCGAAGCTGTAGTTGGATAAATTGAGCTCACTCATGGGCCGCCCAACTAGAAAATAGCGGTCGGTCTCAGGCCACCAGCTGGGCTTCGACGCCTTCACCAAATGGTTGAGCAAGCCCATGTCCTCGCTTTCGCCCTCGACGAGATGTCGATCCCCAGCACATCGGTGAGAAAAGTGAAAGGACATGGACCTTGAACTACAGCAAGCCACAAGAAGCTTAACCCAGCCAAATGCACTTTTGGCATCCTCACCGGCTAGTTTCTTGGCTACATGGTTAATAGAAGATTGAAGATTCAAGACAATTGAAGTTAGAAGACCCAGTCCTTTTAGAATCCGAGGTCCTCGACCTCGTCGATCGCTCGGACCATGAGACCCTCGAAGATTGAAGACCCAGTCCTTGTAGAATCCGAGGTCCCTGACCTCATTGATCGCTCGGACCATGGAACCCTAAAAGAGTCGAAGACTGAAGACCCAGTCCTTGTAGAATCCGAGGTCCCCGACCTCATTGAATCGCCTAGACCATCAAAGACTCGAAGACTAAAAAGCCAATCCTTATAGAATCTGAGGTCCCCGACCTCGTTGATCTCTCGGACCATGGGACCTTCGAAGACTTAAAGACTGAAGACCCAATCCTTGTAGAATCTGAAGTCCCCGACCTTGTCGATCGCCCGGACCATGGGACCCTCGAAGACCAAAGATTGAAGACCCAGTCCTTATCGAATCTGAGGTCCCCGACCACGTCGATCACTTGGACCATAGGACCCTAGAAGACCAAAGACTGAAGACCCAGTCCTTGTAGAATCTGAGGTTCCTGACCTCGTTGACGCTTACCTTATGGACTTACCTTATGACCCAATTACCCAAAATAACAAATTGTAGAATTCGAGGTTCCTGACCTCGTTGGATGTATGGCCAAAATATTAGGAATTGAAAGAGTTCAATTAAATTTTTTGAAATGTGTTACATGATGGTCGAATTTTGAACTTGAAATGGTGGGAAAAATTGTGTGTTGAAAGTGGCCACATAGAAGCATGGTTGGCTAAGTTTGGAGCTTACATATGAGGCCTTGTTGGCCACCTTCCAAGCATCAATTAAAGACCACTTAACCACCAAGACAACCACTAACACAAGCTCACTTTTGTGGCCAAAACAAGGGCTACTTAGCCCCTTCTAATCCAAGGATGCAAGGCTAAAAGAGCTGCACTTCTATACTCCCTCTTTGTTCATCCATTTCCACTTAGAAAAAAGATAGAAAGAGAGAGAGAGAGAGGAAGAACCAAGAGAGATAGCAATAACCCTAGTCAAACCAAGGCCAATTAAGCCAAAAAGGAGTTTGATCAAGTCTTGGAGATGCTGAATTCAAGGTGGAGAAGGTGATCAAAGTCTTGGAGAATCAAGTATCTCTTAGTGGAACTTGGAAGCATAAAGGGAAGTGATTTAAGGGAAAGAAGAAGTGCAAGAGCTATTAAAGGTAATTGAACGGTAAAGGAAGTGCAGGAAGGCAAGTGCATTCTTTCGCGCCTTTCTTTTTAGGTACAATTGTTTTTGTTCTTCTTTGTACATAGTATGGAATGATGTGAATGTCATATGGTTTGACAAATGAATTGAAATGGATTTTACATTGTGCATGTTAATGAAAAGAAAACTTAAAAGAATAAATATCTGTGGGAGGTTAGTCTAAGAACCAGATTGGGCAAATGAATATCTGTGAGAGGTTCAATCTACAAAATAGACTGGGCAAATGAATGTCTGTGAGAGGTTCAGTCTAAGAAATAGACTGGGCAAATGAACAATGAAACATAAAATGAAAAAAGTAGGAATCATGTGCATTACATGTTTGTAAGAAATGATTTTATGGAATGCATAGAAATATTTTTAAAATATTTTGTTTACAAGTCATGTGTTTAGCATTGAGGAATGTGTACTTGCTGAGCATTAGTCGCTCATTCTTGTTTTCCATTTAATTATTTTTGCAGTAAGATAATTCTGTGAATGAGAGATCGTGGATGAGACGGAAATGGAGATTTGTTTAACCTGAGGCGAATGTAGTTGTGGAGCGATTTGTTGAATTTAACATTTGTGATAATTATTTTATAAATTAATTAAAGTTTCTGCTGCATTATTAAGAAAAAAATTGATTGTTGTATAGTGAAGTTGGTTAGAGAAATGTATTTTTGATGGCCAGTCTGGAGGAATATTTGTTGTATGGAGACCGAGGTGTCACATTACAAGACATGAAAAATAGAAATTTAGATCGCATATTTAGAAATTGTTTAAAGAATAAAGATTGTAGACAAAATCAAGGGCTTTCTAGAAAAATAAGAATTAAATAATTTGGTAAAAGATATAATTTTCTATGGTTTCAACAATAAACTATATCAAAACTCGTCATTGAACAGACTAACTACTGAAATCGATGTTTTAGTTATATGTAGAGAATGAATTTCGAAAAACTTAAAACACAAAACTTGTAGATAACTGAATAGGCTTTCGTAAAAACAATAATCAAACAAATTGAAGTTATAATTGATTTTATACGAATTTTACAAAGTGACTAAAAAAATTCAAAATATTAATGACGAATTTGGTTTAATAAAGAAAAGGAAACGGACGACATACCTATAACGATCTCCATAACTTCCAAATACTTGTCTGAAAGTCTTAGACTTTCTCGATTGCTCTCTATCATGTTCTCTCCCTTGCATAACTGCCTTTGTATTCAATATTCTTTCTCACGTTTACAACTTCTTAATTAATAGAAACACTAATCCTCGTATAAGTGTTTATTTATATTTATATTTATATATTTTTCTTTTTCTTGTCTAATATAATTTTATTAACAAATCCTATATTTATTAAAAGTCTAACCTTATAGCATTGATCCGTAATTCAGGTAGTCTAAAATTACTAATGTCTCTTACTAATGATATCAAGTCCAAAAATAAGATGTTACTAAGTTATTTATTTATTTTTATTTCATATCATATTTTTAATAAATCTCAAGAGACTAAAATTCTAATCCCAAAAATAATAAAACTCAAATTTAATAAAAAATTACCAGCTCAGTGAATTGAAATTTAGAAAATAGTATAATTTTAACGAAAAATATCCTTTTTAAAATTATGGGGTGTTACATCACCTCCCCTTACAAAAGATTTTGTCAACAAAATTAAAAAAAAAAACATCAGTTGAGTTTGAGAGTATTAATGATCTTATATAGGCCTTAGCTCATTACTAAGAGTACCTAATAACTTAAGTTTTTTGGTCAGACTTATGGTGGGCCAGTGGACTTGGTTGATACTCTTAAGTCAATGTATTTGGGTCTTGGGTGTTACAAATGGTATTAGAGCCACGATCCTGCCAGAAGTGTGTTAAAATTGCCTCGTGTTTGATTTATGTTTGGGCTTGATAGGGACATCAAGTATTTAAGTGAGAGTGATTGTGATACTCCATCCCACATCAGTTGAGTTTGAAAGTGGTAAAGACCTTATATAGGCCTTAGCTCACTATTAAGAGTACTTAATAACTTAAGTTTTTAGGTCAGACATGTGATGGGCCATGGAGCTTGGTTGACACTATTGGACAGTGTATTTGGGACTGAGATGTTACAATAATCATCGAATCATACCTTTGTGTCTCTTATTTCATGTAAATCATATATGTTTTTACGTGATCATCTACAAATTATGGTAGTATTATAATATAAATTTATTTTACTTTTTTCGGAAGTAGTAAAATTATCTTGCAAATATTATTGTTAACCATAATTTTTTGAATAAGTTATTTAATTTAGTTTTTGTTTAACTATTATGTTTTGCTAAAAATGACATGTGTTAATTTTTTTTCTCCCACCGTATACTTAAGAGTTTGTTTGGAAATTAAATTAGATTTTTATACTTGATGTATTAATTTTTTTTAATCGAACTAGCCATATTTTGATAATTTAAAAATGTTTGGTAATTAAATTAGGTTGTTATGACATTTTTTAGGACATAGAAAATATTACATAATTAAAATTAATTTAGGAATTAGAACACTAAAATTTAAGAATCTAAAAGAACAATAATATATTTATTTAATAAGAGGCGAGAATATGAATTATAACATGATTATGATTACATTGGTTAATGAACCAACTTATGGTTAATGTTAATTATAGTAAGTGATATAATTATGAAATATAACTGGATTCCATTTTATAAATAGAAAAAAATTAAAAAGACAAGTTTGCGCAACTAAAAAATAATCTATACTCCTTTCTATAAAAAAGAATATAGTGTTTAGGACACGAATAAGTCATCTTTCATCTTCAATCTTTTTCTTTTTTTTTTTCATCCCACCAGCTATATATACTATTTATTGTAAAAATGAATAAACCTTATAATGTGTAATAGTACTATTAGTATTTTGTATGTAATTTAATTTTGATATTAATCAAAATAAGCTAAATATAGTTGCAAATTTAAATTTTATGATTCTACAATTTTATTTATTTAAAATACATATGTATTTGCAATTTTAAACAGAGAAATTATTACTATGCTCTACACAAAAAGTAATAATTATTTTCTATCCTTATACTAAATTTGTTTGAAAATTAAAGATATTTTTATTTTGTCCTCTCCCCCATCGATGGTTTTTTCTTTGGATTTGTCTTTTTTTTATTTGTCTATTTTTTCTTTTTAACCCTATTCTTTCCGATTTCTTTTGTCTTACAAAATGAATCTTTTTTTCCTCTAGTTTGTAGTTCTTTTTTAAATATGGTTTACAATTTTCATGAATATATAAACTAAATCGAATGAATGATAATAATTTAGTTTTTAAAATCTTACAAATTGAATTTAAAAATCAAAATGTACAACGGTTTTTATTTTGTGAGACAAGCTAAAATCGAAAAATAAACTTTCAATTACAAAAAATAATTTAATTATTACATAAAATATGGGTCATAACTTAGTAGATTATTTATTTATACATTTTCTTCTTGGATTTAAAAAAAAAAAAAAGTAAATCAAAAAAATTGTGATGAATAATACGCGCTGATATTTTCCTTCTAAATATGGAGAACAAAAGATTGGGGAAACAAAACAAAAAATACTGGTCCCAATCTATCGATGGAGTCCTAGTCTCCACGATCTGGAATTTCTGGCTGAATCAACTAGGTAACCCTAATTTCGTCATTTTTATAAATCAGGTTAAAATTTTCTCGAAACTACGTTTTAGAGCTCTTATTGTTATGGATTGTGTGCGAAAGAAAGCAAAAAACTAGGGCTAGCAAAGACTGACAGAATCAGCAGCTTGCCGGATGATATCAAATTCTCTCTTTCTGTGACACCAAATTGGCAGTACAGACGTGTATATTGTCAAAGAGATGGACCCACATCCAGAAATCTCTTTCACACATCAACGTTGAACGTGGGGGATTCGATAAGTGGTCCATATTCTCCAGTTTCATAACTGGTTTCTTCTCTCATCGGAATCCAGACTCCAACATTTACACATTGAAGTTGAACTCTTCTTACAATACAAGCATAGGTATATTAGAGACGATGGTGAGCTACGCAGCCAGTCACAATGTTCAACACCTTGATACTGACAAGCATGCTTCGTGGCTCTCCATGTGCCACCACAGTCATGGAATTTCCTCATAACAATGTGATTCCTGCAACGGTGCCGGTCCCAGAGCCCCGGAATCGAGTGAGAATTGTTGGATAGAGTGTAATAAGGAAGGAAAAGTTTTGTCCCACATTG